>JAMKPZ010016038.1:0-11775 GCA_024699675.1 Amphibolis antarctica | reverse complement strand
ATTTTAATTTAATTTGGTTGAAACTGCACGCATTTGTTGAATAAAAATGTTAAATTCTCTAAATAAAGATAACTTGCAAATCTAAGCAACATTACTTTTAATTAATTACGTATCTAATTTTTCTTACTATATTGTGTGGTGGAAAAATTCATCTTCTTGAATAATACTTTTTTCTTTGACTTTTGTCGCATGTTGAATATATAAACGGTAATATCTCGATCATATCAATGTCAAAATGAAATTTAAATATCAAAATAAAATATTGGCCGGGGGAGTTGATTAAATAAATATCAAAATGAAATAACAAAAATTAATATGACATGTATCAAAAAAAAAAAAAAGATTGTTCTCACAGTTCGGCATATAGATTAGGACCAGCACAACACTACAACGATTAAAAATAAGAAATACTTCAATTAATCATATCTGCATAATTAGAAATATGACATTATGAATGTGACAACCGTTGACAACAGAAGGAGGTACATATATAATTATGATGTTTGAAATAATAATAATTGATAATATGACGTTATTGTTAGGTTTCTCTTCTCACAGAAGATGATCCATTTATATTATTTATTTAACTTATAAGGTCTTCAATACAATTTGCCTACATAACAAGCTTGTGGAGGAGAAAAAGAAAAGAAAAAACATTTTCACAAGAGGAGGTGAGGTTTGAAATTCATCTACCTCTTTTCCTATTATACCACTTTGATTGTAAGGTCGATCGGAGAAGCGTTTGTGGTTAGATCGAGTTGAGATTTTAACAGTAAGATAGCTGCTTGATATTCTTTAAATCAGACAGTTAAATTAAGGATCAGAGTAATAAAAAGTTAGATTCGAAAGATATTTTAGAATGATTCCATTTGCACAGTTTGGTAAAATATACTCTTGGTAGAATGTCAAGTTGAGGGGTAAAACGAAATCTATTTTAGCTGAAATTTTTTTTCAATGGTTCAAAGATTTGTAGATCTTCATTGTTGACAAGTCTTATGATTTTAGAAGCTACGTAGAGATAACAGAAATTCCTAAACTATATTAGCTAAATTAAGTAATTTGTATACTTCTTGTTTATATTGTTGAATTTTGTACCACAACACTTTTGCGTTGTTAAGTATGACAAATTAATTTTTTTTTTCCACCAAAAATACCATACATGGAGCCGTATTAGCATTTGACAAATGAGTCGTATAAATTAATTGGATCTTTCACGCTTGATGTTACATGCGAAGAGAGTTCTTGTAAAAAATATATATATCCCATGAGCAGAAAATAATTGGAAGCGTGCGTGAAGTGTGTGATTTGATATTGATTCGCGCACGAAATGTAAACTTTTCACTACAACTCACGGTAACTTTTTGTTTTTGTTTTTTTTTATGGATTGGATTGGTTTAATATTAAAAAGGTTTAATTGTAAAATCACAGAAACGATAGACTAGCTGAAGTAAAAAATACTAGACTTCTTGCCACAATCCAATCCATATGGAGAAGTAGGCAAGTTATCTTATTTTTTTCAAGAGTTGGCAAGTTAATCTGATCCAAATGGACTACAGATATGGATGAGTGATCCAAAAGATGACATGCGGGGACTTATTGGAGATTATTTATGGATAGGTTCGCGAGATTCGCTGGTTCGTTTTTATATGATTATTTTCTTTTTTACTTTCTTTCTAATTCAAAATTCATTTCAAGTTTTGCGATGATGTACTTTAAGCATTGACAAATTACTATACATCGAAGTTTCCAATTAAACGAAACCTAAGTGGAACATTAATATAGTCATGTACGTGTCTATATATATATATACATACGCGGAGGGTGCAGGGGCTAGAGGCGCCTCTAGCCCTATAGTTAATTGGAGATGCCGTCCAGCTCTACTATTCCGTGTGTGGATGGAGAACGGATGTGTGTAGAACAATTAAGATAAATAAAATACATTGTTTATTCGATGCAGCACAATTTATTCATTTCAAGTGTTACTTATTTAAGTTATACATATACGTAAGTGGTGATAAAATTACCGTTGGGTAACTGACGATATCATGGCTTATCAATGACACCAATTCATACAAATTTGCGCAACAGAATTAGCAACGACACCCACATATACACCAACGTGTGCACACAATTCAACATCTACTACAGTGCTAATTTTCGCTTACTTCATCTACATTGGTATCATCTCCACCAACATTGTGTATGTGAACATCTTCATTATCTAAGTCAGGCTCTGCAAAAAGGAATTTATGCACATTACTTCGATGTAGCTGTTGAATACGATATTTGCAAATACTCAACAATAAGATTGTAAAATTAACAAAAGATTAAACATATATTGATCTCATGATTACATGTAATTTTTCCATGAATTTCTTCCTCTGCTTTTACCAACACATCAAAGTTGACAAGTACAATGATCAATAAGAGAACAGTAACTACAAAAATAAACTTAGAAGCCATCGATCCTCTTTACCTTCACTACAAAATAGGAAGGAAGATGTTGATGAAGAAAAGAACCATGATGATGTTCTTTATTTATAACCAATGTAGAAAGGTAAAGTTAGATGTAATGATACAATTACGACTTTCTTGTATTATTAATAAATAAATAAATTGATTAATAGATAAATAAATAGTGCCCATGCATTGTTTTTACATGCAATACTTTTGAACCGTCAAATTTAACAAATTAATCCTTTCAAACTAAAAGTATGGAGCTATAATACAGTCTATATATGATGTGACATTAAAACACGGAAAGGATTAGACTTCTCGCCAAAACCCAACCAAATGATTAAGTTTTGTTTTTACGGGTGTCCAAATGGTTAAGTTGGTGATTTATTTTATCTACTTCCCAATCAGAGTTTTACCTATTCAATTTCTTGTGATTTTATTATAATAAATAATTAAATCCTATTTATACTTCAAGGATGTAAATGTCCGATCAAACATATGCATCAATAATTTTGTCTGACTTAGATTGTTCTCTAGATCCATGAAATCTATTGTTAAATCTTCCGATTAAAGAAATATCCTAACTTACAGAAGTTTAATTTAATGTCTTTTATCACCAATTTTATCCAAAATTCGGTCTATCGAGATGCAAGTCAACCCTATTTGTTTTTATTTAAAATTTGTGTGTGGTTGTAGTGAACTTTTAAAGTGATAAAGAGATGGTGGTCGAGATCTCTCTTTTAAATTTTTGCATTATATATGATTTTTTGCTTGTACAGGTACATATGCTCTACTCCCATGTATGGTTTCCTCGTAAGAAACCAAAATTAATATATATTCTTAACTTCTACCAAATCGATCCTGCTCTTAGCAATATTACGTACGCATTGAGGAATTTCTCCATGCACAAAATTTGATTTAAGAGCCATGGATTCTCTTCCCTTCTCTCGCACGTGCTTTTGCATCGAAGAAAATATATATGCAAAGATGTTGATTAACACTAGAGCAACGACCATACTCTGCATTTATGGCTAACGTAATTAATTAAGGACAAATGTGATCACATAATTAAGGACACGGGGTGTTACCCATAAATAAATAATTGATAGATAAATAATGCACATTATTTTTTGCACACGGTACGTACTTTTGAGCCGGCGAATTTGACAAATCAACCCCTTTCCAGGAGAGATTTCGGAGTCGTAAGATTGTATTTGCTTCAATTTTTTAGTAACATAATTTTAAAGTAAATTTACATTATAATTGTGTCTTGAGAAGAAATGAGCACCACCAATAAATGGGAGTTAAAATTTAAAAGTGATATTTGCTTCACGCAGCAGAGCTCTCTCGTATTTTTCTCTTCTACCGTTTTTCTATTTTCTTCATGTCAGAAGAAAGATTTCTTCTATTAAAAAAATTATAATGGAAAATAACATTTAGACATGTAGTCGAGATGAAAAATTATTTACGAAGGATTTGTTTATCAATTAATATAGACGTACGTTAAAATGTGCGCGCCCTTCAAATGCATCATTAATTTAATATATTGCAAGAGTTAATCGAGACAACTCAGCAAGGACGACCCATATATATTTTCATAATCTGATTAAGGTATATATATTCTTCTCGAAAATAATACATACGTGGCAAATACGTACCATTATAACTAGGATTAGGTGCTTATGATTGTGGGTTTGAATGAAGTGGGCATATAAATTAACGTGCAAATTTACCTTAATAATTTATCCTGTATAACTTTTTCTTCTTTTAATAATGACTAAATTAATTCAAGTTTGCTTCCCCTAGCCTAGAGTATACGTTGCTCGTGTGTATATCTATATATATTTATATATAGAGGGAGAGATGTATTTGTACAATATGTATGCAGGTACGTATATATGTAACTTTATATTGGATGATGCTAGTAATATTGACCAAGCTTGCATGGAAACGTAGAGATTTGGTAAAACTTGAGGCAAATAAAGTACTTTGTTTGTTTCAATACAGCAATCGCACATTTCTAGTATGTGCTACTTATTTTATTGACTTATACATATACGTAGGTGATAGTAGAAGTGCATGTCCATCATCCGAAGACATGCTTATTTATCAGTGCAACATATGCAGACTGCTTATTTATATATCTTATGTAGTTGTAGAAGTGATGTTCAGCAATCGACGATGTTCTTGTATGCTTATGGATGGTAGTAGCACTTACGGAAGCATATTCTGTACCTCACCAGGCAACGTCTTCGGCAGATTGGGCGAACACAATTGCACCTTCTACAACAAGGTCCATACACAGAACGTCGACAATACTCTCTGCACCACCAGGCTGGACGATGTTTGTTTTCTTCAACATCATCTTCATCAACTTCGTCTATACCAACTTCATCAACACCAACTTCATCTTTGCTCAAGTCAAGCTCTAAACAAAAAAATATATGTTATTTTGATCTATTGAATTCAATACAAGTAGTTAGTAACAAGAGGATCAAATTAGTAAAAGATGACAAATCTCATGGTAACCTGTAGTTTCTCCTTGGACTTCCTCTTCAGCTTTCACCAACACATCAGAGGTGACAAGCACAATGACCAGCAAAAGAACAGTAACTACAAAAATAGGCTTAGGAGCCATCGATCTTTCTTGCCTTCGGTACTACAACACCTTTTCCGTAGTAAATAGGAGAATTAAAATGTTGATGAATAGAAGAACCATGCTAATGCTTCTATTTATAGCCAATTTAAAGGATTAAAGTCAAATGTAATGACATAAGAACACGACTTTCTTGTACTTTGTATAAAAATAAAAATGAATAAATTGATTAATAGATAAATAAAAATATTACAGTAAATATTTTAGGAACCTCTCGCCCCAAACCCATGTCTAAAATGTTAACTTTCGTGGTCAATTTTGCATTTTTCTTTCTTCTCCATATCAAAGAGACTTTTTCAATGACATCTCAGGTACATGCATCTACCTTCATGCATGGTTGACTTCCTCGTGAGAAACCAAAATTAATATTCAACTTCATTGGGCAAATGAATTCAACCAATCTTAAGAGCTAACATCGATGTAACAATTAACGAGAGATTTCACGCTAACCTTTTGGAAATGAAGGTTTGACCGTTAACTTTGAATTTGAGTTGCATAGAACTTTGCATTGCAGGGATAAGTTAAATGTGAAAATCGTACATGTACATATTAACCATAATCCTTTAATCAATCAATTCCTCCTTGCAATGGATATGTACGATGTTTGACAAACTAAATAATAATAATAATATAACACTAAATTTGACGTTATGACTGTGTATATATATATATAGTAATTTTTATTTATTTCTCCATTTTTTATGCATGTTCGTTTTAATATTAGTATCTGACAAATAGACATACGTTTAATTATCTAGTTAAAAATAGAAAATTCAAAAGAATCATACATTGGATGAGTAACGCTCTAAGCTCATTTATGTACTTCTTAATACTTAACATTGGATACAGTCGAAGGAAAAGTCAACAAATCTTGCTTATCTAACCAAGCTAAGCCCAAACAAACCCAGCCTTATAAGCAAAGAAGGCCTTGTCAATGTTAGTATATTGTGTGGTGGAAAAATTCATCTCCTTGAATACTACTTTTTTGTTTGACTTTGTCACATGTTGAATATATAAACGGTAATATGTCGATCATATCAATGTCAAAATGAAATTTAAATATCAAAATAAAATATTGGACAGGGGAGGTGGTTAAATACATATCGAAATGAAATAACAACAATTAATATGACATGTATCAAAAAAAAGAAGAGAGATTGTTCACACACTTTTGCATATAGATAAGAAAGACTTCAATTAATTATATTTGCATAATTAGAAATATGACATTACGAATATAACATTCTTACCGTAGGAAACAAAAGGAGCTACATATACAACTATGATGCTTGAAATAATAATTGATAAAATGAGGTTACTTGGCATAAATTTCGGTATTTTGTTTGCTCCAACTCTCAACAACAATAGTAAATCTTGTGTTTATGCCTTTGCTCTGGCAACAACGACATGCTTATTGTAGAAAATGAGCATTAGTTCTGTTCCTTTTATTTGCTTTGGTATATTTGCTTCACGCAGCTAGCAGAGCTCTCTCCTTTCATTTTCTAATATATCTATATACTTTTATGTATTTTTCTCAATCTTCTACCGTTTTTCTTTTTTTTTCCAAGTCAGAAAAAAGATTTCTTCTATTAAAAATAGAATAACGGAAAATAACATGTAGTAGAGTTGAAAAATTATTTACGAAGGATTTGTTTATCAATTGATATAGACGTACGTTAAAATGTGCACGCCCTTCAAATGCATGCAGAACTCATTTTGCGAAGTTAAATTTGTTTTCACAAAATGCCCCATTTATGCGGAGCTCCATGGTCCAGGACGAATGAGTATACATTTTGGATCCTCTCCCACTTGATACAACGGGTGAAAAGAAGAACGACGTGCGAATGAGTCATATCTCTTGTAAACAGAATAATTGGAGGCTTTTGATCAAATGTCAACCATATATATAACATGACACTCAAGCAACAAAGACTGCGCTCACTTCTCGCCACAATCCAATCTAACTGATTAATTTTTTCTTTTTAATTTTTACGGCTTTTTAATATGATTTGAGTGAGAGAAAAATCTAACCGAATAGTTGGAAAGTCATTCTAATTATTATTTTCGATCATGAGTTTTACTTATTCATCCATTGTGATTTTATCATAATAATTGTTTAAATTATCCAACACTTGTCACACTTCTAACGCTTAATATATAAATGATTCAATCGTTTACATGCACTACTAACTTCTATTTGTTTGGACTGCTTTCGATGAATAAAATGGATTGTTAAATTCTTTAATTAAAAAATTTCACGGTTAATGTCAAGAATGTGACATTCATTTAGTTTGTATTTTACTTGATTATAATTTGTAACTTAATGTACTCAAGGACATTGTTGAAATTTGAGCTTAGACTATAAAAGCCGAAATTCGCCCAAATTGAGAAAGAAAAGAAGCTTTGTTCCTTGCTTCTTCTCCCCTTGTAACCTTACCATCTTATAGTGAAAACCACCAAAAGAGCCATCCGTGGAGTACCCAAGGAAAGGGGAACCACGTAAATTATTTGTGTTTTGAATGCTCAAGATCTCCTCATTCTTCTCTGCAAAAATCAAAGCACGCAAGCCCAATACGCGCCGACGATGAGCTTCTGAAATCCGTGATTTCTTCCCCAAATCGGTCCCGATTTCTTCTGAAATCATAGGGCTTTTGCTCATGGAAGTACAAGTGGTATCAGAGTGATTTTAGAGATCGAAAACCAGATTTGAATCCGTGATTTGGGTTGGAAATCGCAGCCCTAGTTGCCGCCATCGCCGCCGCCGCCGCCGGAACTAGTTGGACGCCCAACACCATATCTTCCATTTCACTTGGTGAAATGGGTTTGTATGCCTCCTAAACCTTCTCCACATTGCTCCGAAGCTTCTGAAATTTTTGGGGAATTTTTTGTGAAGGCAAATCCGTGGTTTTGATTTTTGGCATCATTGCTGAAATTTTCATGGTTCCTTTGCCGACCGAAATTTTTTGTTGCAAAGTTGAATTCTATTCTGATGAAACTCAAGAATACAGGTGTTACCATTGAAGATGAAGATGCAACTCTCATCTTACTTTGCTCACTTCCTCTCAGTTATGAAAACTTTGTTTAGTCTTGTGTAGTTGGAAGAGATTCCATTACACTGGAAGAAGTGAGTTCCAGCCTTCATTCGAGGGAGCTGAGACACATGATGCAGCATGGCAGTAATGAGGCAAGTAGTTCTGGCCTCACAGCTCATCAGCAAGAGAACAGAAGTAAAAGCCAGTGGAAAGGGGGTAATAAGAACAGAAACAGGAGCAAATTCAAAAGCAAGTACTTAAAGAATACTTGCAATTATTGTAAGGAGAAGGGACACTGAAAAGCAAATTGTCCCAAGTTGAAGAACAAAAGAAAGGCTGTAGTGGCAGAAACAGATTCTGCATCTGATAGTGATTTTTCTCTTATAGTTTGTTGTAGTGCCTATTTAGGTGATCAGTGGATTTTAGACTCAGGAGCATCCCACCATATGACTCCGTGCAGGGAGTACTTTGATACATATGAGCAGGTGGAGGATGGCCAAGTGACCTTGGACAATGGCAATGTATGCTCCAGAGCAGGTGTTGGCACTATCAAGTTCATGATGCAAGATGGCACGATTAGAGTTTTGGAAGATGTTTGGCACGTTCCAAAACTAAGTAAGAACTTGATTTCTCTTATGACCCTTGATTCTAAGGGTTACAGATATTCAGGTGGAGGGGAAAGATTAGTGTTGTGAAAGGCTCATTGGTTGTTATGAAGGGTGTCAAGTCTGGCCCCTTACAAAGTGTTGAGAAAGCTGGTTGGTGGGGGAAGGTTGCCACCTTGTCAACCCCTCTTTCCTTACAAACCCGACCTAAGCTGACTAATGGCTGTAAGAGATGTTTGATCGAATTACAATATGCATGCATGCAGTGTGTGAAGTTGGAGAAAATAAATGATCAACCATATAAAGATTAGATGGGGGCATCTTACCAATGTAGAATGCCCCTAGTTATCTCTATAGGCCTACCGAGAAGGCCCTAGAATGTAGATAGCAACTCACTTGTTGACCTGTTCAGATGTGTCATTGGATACTCTAGGACGACTTGATGCCCTTCTTTGATTTACCTAGCCCACTACTTGTGCCCTTCTTTGCGAGCTACCTGTGAAAAGGTCATTCGACTTGGTGGCTCTCTCTTCTCTCCTTCGCACGGCAATTTAGGGCGACACATTGGCAATAGGCAAACACACCGCACGAATGAGCGATGGGATGGCAGAAACAAGTGATAGAAGATCGACGACGATAGTGGAACACTTGCTCGCATACTTTTTGTTTGTTTGTTTTTTTTTTTTTTGATCGATTTGTTAAGGTTTTAGCTTTTTGATCCGTTTTTGTTGTTTTCTTGCTCATTTTCACCAAATCTACATCTGGTTGTGCCTCCACATCCCGACTTTCCTGGTTTGTACATTTTAGAGAAGAGAGGTGCAGAAGATAGCTCTGGCAGTGCCTTCGCGCTCCCTCCTTTCCTAGTTTCTTAGTGTTTTAGAGAAGAGAGGGGTGAAAGATAGCTTTGGGGGTGCCTCTGTGCCCCCTTCTTTCTTGATTTCTTAGTGTTTTTAAAGAAGAGAAGAGAAGAGAAGAGAGGAGAGGAGAGGAGTGGAAGACAAGCTCTAGCAGTGCCTTCGCACCCCCTTCCTCTCAATTTGTTTGCCTTTCCCATTTCTCACCTTTTATTGATGAGTTGTGGATGGTCGCAATTGAGCGATGGAGTGGACAATGAGGTTGAAGATGGGCGGTGAGGTTGTACGAGAAAATCGAGCGTTGAGGTTGAGGATGAACGGTCGACGATCCTGAGGTAGTTGAGTGGGCTGTGGCTCGTTTCTTTCCTCGACCCTGTCCAATATTTATAAACGAAGAAGCTCAGTGGTTGGAGGTCGGGCTTATACATGCTGTGTGGAGGCCATGCACGAAGAGTAAAGGTTGTGCAACAAGGAGATTGTGCTAGACATGGGTGGCAAAAGATTTTCTACTGACGTGTGAAGTTCTGTTGTACTTTGATTTTTTTTTTCTTATTGCCCTGTTTCAGTAAGCTTGTAATTTGTATGTTCATAAAGTGGATTGTAAATTTTCTTTGTTATTAATCAGATTCTTAAAAGAGTATCCAAAAGAAATTTTCATGGATGTTTTCTTTTAATTCAGGTTTTTTTTTCTTTTATTTGTGTTTGTTTTTAATTCATCCCAAAATTTATAGAATAATAGGATGAAAAAAATTATGTCAACAGATTCCAGTTTACTTCTTTTTAAATTTTCGGTTCCTATATCAAGGCATGACATATAATGAGTAAAAATCGTTGTCTTCTAAGTAAAAAATTATACATAGATCAAATGACAATAATGCTACCAGCAAGATAAAACGGAAGTCATTTTTTTTATCAAAAAAAAATAGTAAATGACATTTAGCCGAACGGCCTGATTCTATCGAACCGAGGGAAGCTGGGACATATCCTAACAGCTAGGCCTGGGAAAGCCAGGAAAAGTTGCCCAGGTTCAGCCCGGATCGGGCAGTGGGCCTAGCCCAGCTTAAATAGGTCGGGTGGGTCAGCCCAGGTATGTTAGAGCCGAAGTTAGTATTGTCTCGGTACTGAAGAGTACAAAAATTATGTAAAACAAATTAATAATTAATTTAAAAAATTATTTAACGATGACGAACATTTAAATGTCATTTTTTAATTTAATTGGAGGTTTGTAAATTAATTTATCTATATTTCCTATAATTTCTAAGACAACAAAAGATTTACGTCTATTATGATATTGAAGTATGCTTTTAATTACTAGCTATAAGTGAAAGTCTCAACCAAGAAATGACAATGTCATTTCTTAAATCTATCAGGGGATCAATCTATCCAAAGAATTAGTATGACGCATTGGATCGCCTCCCAAGGCTTATCTAGAATACATGGTTTAATGACAACATAAAAGTTTTGTTATTTCTTATATATCAAATGTAAACAATAAACTTGTATAACACAATTCAAATAGTAAAATTGTAACTTCAAGAACTTTTCGATAAAATACTTTTATTTATTTCTTCATATTTTATACATGTTCATTTTATTATTTTTAGAGTTAGTCAAATAGACATAAATTTATTTATATAATTTAAAATTAATAATTCAAAAGAAGCATTCAGGATGAGCTATGCTCAGGCCAGACCAGATCACTTCTGGCGCAATCGTAGCTTAGCCTTGGGCCTAATCGACCACAGGATTCATTGGAGAGGGCATGCAAACGAGCAAGTGCATGTGTATATATATGTTTGTTATCCAACTCATGTATGTCGTTGACTTTTTATGTGTTGATCGATTATCTACTTATAAATTAATTAATTCAATTCTGCCCCCACTGAAGTAAAGCAGAAAAATCTTGGTGGCTAATGTAATTAACTGTATAAGTCACTCTTTGATTAACATCGATCTCGATCATGGCCTCATCTTTCTAAACATTTCCACTTAAGTGTGTGTGTATATATATACATATATATATGTTATGACACTAGTATATTAATGAAGCGTACATGGATATACGAGGAAAAGAAAGTACGTAGCTTATCCAGTATGGCACTGTTGCATGCATATATGCATCTATGCATGTAACTTCAAGTTGGATAATGTATATTAGTAATATTAACGAA
>JAMKPZ010016035.1:0-16754 GCA_024699675.1 Amphibolis antarctica | reverse complement strand
TTCATATAAAGAAACTTCTCTCCACTGATTGCCAATTAGTATTGACTTAAATATCTATATTTCATCACTTCTAATACATGGACGCTAGCAAAGAAGAAATAAAAATACCACAACTAAACCACTACCATAATCCTAGTATACAAGATTGACAACATGAATCCTCCCTCTCCATTTCTTTAATATGCTTAAGTTATTTCGATCTTAAGTTGCTTCTCCATCAAGCTATGTAATATGACTTTTTTTCATTATCTTTGACTATATAATTTTGGGTATCCACCTACATCTTTTAGTTTAAGCCAAATTTATTCATTCTCTCATCATGGTAGTAGCATCTATAAGTCTTCTATGAACATGGTAAAATCATCTAAGACAACTGTTTTACTTTATGGTCAATGAGATAACTCCATTCCATTACAAATAAAGTCTTTCTTAATTTATTTCCTAGAGCATTACCGTTCATGCATCTTAACATCAACATATCATTTACACTTAATTATCTACAAAGTTTTTGAAGAGAAATATAATATTATTTGTTTGACAAAATAAAAAATAATTAGAACTGTAGGTAGATGCATTGCTATTATTATGTTAAAAAAAGCATGTGTTTAAATAATAGATGGCTTTAAGAAGTTAAGAATTTTAAAGTTATTTGGTCTTGTAATCAATATAGCTGGATTTGCAATGAATAATTACCAGAAAAAATGATAAAAATATCTATTATAAAAATCACATGGAACTTGGTCAAAATTTTTCATCTGAAAAATATAAAATATCCTAAATGTTAAATTTTATCTCAAAACCAATTGATAATGAGAAAATGAAGTATATGGATATAAGTTTCAAGTTCTTCCATATTACTAATTATGCAGGACTATGTAGCTCAACACTCTCTTGTACTTGTGACACTCTCCATTTAGTCTATAAGTGAGTTACAAACAACACACTCTAATACAATGTTAAAGTTTATCATAGAATTAATTGGGAGTGAGAGAATGTAGTACATCAATATAAGTACGTCTTAAGTTCTTCCACAACACTAAGGATGCAGGACTATGCAATTCAACATTAAATGAATGATGAAGACCAAGTGCATAGTTGCAATGCTTTTAAGAGATATATTGTTGCATCCATAACAATAACCAAGAACACAAAGTAAGACTATTGGAGCTAAAGATGCTTTGCCTTGTAATCGCACAAGTTACTTCATCAAACTATATTTAAAAGTAAAACATATATACTACACATTCACCAAAGGACGTACAAACATGCAAAGGAAGAACACTATAAAAAGCAATTCCCCAAATCTAGACATCTTCTGATTTGTCAAAATTGTGACAAAACGAGAAAAATTTTGTTGAGGTGAGAGCATAAAATTAAGATAGGAAACTCACTCAGGAAAAATGTAAAATAAAAGGAAAATGGTGTATTGAATGAAAGACTTGTGAATAGAAATTAATGCAAGCAGGACGTGACAAGCATTTAGCATCATCCATGATGCTCCAACAAGATAATATGGGAGATTTAATAATGAAGTTAAAACCAAAAGAGAGGTTTAACTACCAACCTCAAATTGTTCCAAGTTTACATAAACTCTATTTGCTAGTTTGTTCCTTATGATAATTATCATAATATTAATTATCATAACATTACATATAATTATCATAATAATTATCATCTTTTAATTTTATTTATAATATAAGTAGAGTGCCCAGTATTATAATTCAATCTATTCTAATCACATATTACAAATTACATCAACAAAATACAAGTGTCTCTTTTTCAACATTTTTTAACACATGTGAATTGTACATATACACAAAACAAATGGACATGACACATTTCAATACCTTGGCCGTGAAATACATCTCCTCATGATAAAGACCTGGAAACACCTTATTATTGCTTTCCAACCATCATCTCCACCAGATTGCACGATAAATAATGCAAAGATCATAACATGTATTCAAAAATTTTAAGCAAAAAATAATGTATCAAAAAATTTTAGCAATGATCTGCAAAAATCACTACAAGAAAATTTCAGCAATGATCATAACATTTAGAAAAAATTGATGAGACCACCATACAAGCAAATTACACTAATATCCTTAAAATCAATTCAAAAACACACAGATCTGTGCATGGTCTATGCATCCAAAAAAAAACTAATAGCCCTACCACACTAAATACACTTGACAAACCTGTATCAAAAACATCAAAAAAATAGCCCTCAAATCTATAATAAAAACAGAGCCAAGACAAACAAAGAGAAATCACGAAAAAATTATGTAAAATAATAAGAATGACCGAAAATATGCAAATAATCAAATCGGAACAAACCTTCAAGAAGATCGGATGAGCTCTTGCAAGGACGACAGTTTCGGGGAAGAGGTTTCGATGCGAGAGGAAGATGGCTACAGGGGAGGAAAACCACTTCACCGCGGGAGCAAGACGGCTTTCGAAGAGCGAGGAAGAGGGCGGCAGCGATTTCGTATGTGCGGAGGAGGGAGGAAGATAGCTTTGGCGCAGTTTCTTTGTAGAGGAAGAGGGCTGCGACGGCGATTTCGTACTCGAGGAGGGCTGTGACTGCAGGTTTCGGGGCTTCGGCTTCGAGTTTCGCCGGGAGGGGGAACGCGCCTTTTTTTTCGCTCGGCTTCCTTGCGACGGCGCGTAAAAGCCGTCTCTAATAATGCCTATTCGTGACGGCCATTAAAATGTGGCCGTCACAAATAATAGTATTCCTGTAGTGGTACGAATTATTAGTAACAAAAGTTTTATTATAATTCATTATTGTGTAATTATCCTACCCACGATTTGAAATCAGCAGTAGTCATTTTCGCCTTGAAGATATGAAGACATTATTTATATGGGACTACAACGAAGATATACATAGATCATAAAAATTTGAAGTACTTATATACATAGAAAGAGTTGAATTTGCATTAGTGGCGATGGTTAGAGTTAATCTAGGATTAAGACCTATCTATACACTATCATTCCGGTAAAGCAAATGTAGTGGCAGATGCATTAAGGCAAAACCCATAGGGTAGACTCACAACCATGTTGACCCAAAATTCTAAAATTAAGAAGGAGATAGAATGACTTGGAGATACAAGTGGTGATAGACTCGTGTGAAGCCTCCTTGGCCAGTTTGAGGTTGGAGCCTACCTTGATCCGACAGATACGAGCAGGACAACTTGAGGATGTGATGCAATTTGGGTGATAGTTGATAGACTCACCAAAATCGCCCACTTCCTCACAATGAATGTAAGCATGCTCCTATACACGCTAGCAAAATTATTCATTAGAGAAATAGTCAGGTTGCATGGTGTGCCAATAACCATTACTTCTGATAGAAATCCTAGATTTGTGGCAAGATTCTAGCAAAATTTCCATAAAGCTTTGGGCACGAGATTACAATTTAGTACAACCTTCCACCCTCAAACCAATGGACAATCAAAACGTACTATACAAATACAGGAGGATATGCTCAAGGTATGTGTACTTGTTTTTCATGGGACTTGGGATCGACACCTGCTGTTAGTAGAGTTCGCTTACAAGAACAGCTATTAGTCAAGCCTTAAAATGGCCCTTTATGAGGTCCTGTATGGGAGATGTTATCAATCCCCCATTTGTTGGGGTGACGTAGGTGAACGCAAAGTACAGGGATCATACTTAATTTAAAAAATAGTTAACAAAGTGCGAGTAATCAGGGACAATCTCAAAATTGCACAAAGTAGGTAGAAAAGTTATATTGATAGACAAAGACGACCACTTGAGTTTGCGGTCAGGGACCACGTTTTTCTAAAGATGTCGTCGACTCAAGGGGTTACCTGGTTTGGATTACATGGAAAGTTACAATCGCATTTTGTTGGACCTTTTGAGGTGACAACACAGGTGGGGCCAGTGGCATATGCACTTGCTCTACTTGCCTCTCTTGCTGGAGTCCACAACATCTTCCATGTTTCTATGCTGAAAAAGTGCCTAGCTGATTTAACTCATGTGGTGACATGTGAAGAAGTACCTTTGCGGGTTGACATGATGTATGAAGAGCGACCAATTTATATTGTTGATATAAATGTACATAAGTTAAGGCACTAGGAAATACCTTACATCAAGATTCAATGGAGCAATCACACCGAACATGAAGTGGTGTGGGAACTAGTGTACTGGAATCAAAGGTGCAGAGGAAATATCCCCAACTATTTAAAATCCTACAAAGCAATGAAGAATTACGAAGTTTCGAGATGAATCTTTCTTAAGGGGTGAGGATGTGACACCATGTGTAAAATAAAATAAAATTATGTAAATGGTTTCATAGTTATCTGAGAAGGATGTGTCACGTGTAGATGTCGTGGATTGCATATGGGCGTGGGCCAACACAAGGGCTAAAACCCCTCACTCGACCTCTCACTCCCAAAACCCCCGACCCTCTCTAGGGTAGGCTTCGGTCATCATCAGAGGGGAGAAGGAGAAGGGGGCGTTTGACTGCAAGCGTCAGTGAAGCAGACAGAAAGAGTGTTGACAAAGTTCATAAGTACATAAATGTTGAACTTCTAGTTGGAAGGTGAAGTAACCTTTCTCACTTATTTGTTTTGGGATTTTACCTTAAAATATTGGAAAACAAATAGTTTGGTGAAGAAGGATCAACTATAGGAGGGAAGATCTTCTGAGAGACTTGGACTAGCTACTTTAGGTGAGTTTTTGGCTAAACCAACACTTTCTCCAGTGTTTGGAGTCTGTCTTGTAGGAATGTCTCCTTCTGGACAAGCAAGAGTTAGAGGGTGTGTCCTTTTCTATCTAGGGCTGGGTTGAGATGATCTGACTTAAATTATTTTGATTTTTTACATCCTGTATCTTTAAAGGTTACAGTTTCAAATGAGGATCTTTTTTTTTGTTGTAACATAAAACATAGTTTTATCTCACTGAAATTTTCTCATGCAATTTTTTTTCCCTTAAATTAACTACTGTAGACCAAATACAATCAAGACACCAATTGACTTGGGCCGTGAAGGATGCATTTGTTGAAGATCTTTTTAGGTGTTTTAACTGAAATGCTGATCCTCATGTGTCCTGTTACTTGAGTTGCTTTTTGCTTGACCTCTACTAAACTTGCCACTATTTTGATTTAGCCTTTTGTTGTGTCATTGTCGTAAGCCTGTTTATGTTCCTTTTTGTAATTAAATGGTGGGCTATGTGTGGTAGTTTGAATAGTATTTAACTATAGTTGGGATTTGTCCATACTGAAGATCTATATATGTTATGGTATTTCTTAACTCTTGAGTTAAAAAGCTATTGAGCTCTGTTAAATGAGGATGTTTTTTTTTGTAAATTATCATCCTTACTAGTCAGAACTAACGTGATTTCTACTTGTATGTATTTTATGACTATGATCCGTTGAATGCATGACATTTTATTAGTTCTTAATGCTGTGAATTATAAATGAGTGTAGGTCTAACGTGGATTCTGAGCCCTAATGGTCTCATCACCATGGTAGATTCTAAGTCATGCTGTGATGTGAATTATTAATGTATTTTCTTTAATTAATATTGTTTGTAGACGTAAAAGTATCGGGTGTGACAGTAATACCATAATCGATCGATCTAATATACTTCTTGTTAAAGTTAGTAAGTAATTAACGACTCATTGTGATTTTGAACCATTCCAAGAATAACGATGTACTCAAGTTTCTGGAATCATTTTCAAAAAAATGAACTTTATTAATAATTTTGCTTGCAAAAAAATTGACCATTTACAACGTATGTTACGGTAGTCCTTTTCATTTACCAGAAAATTGTCATAATTCAATTAATAATTCTGTAACTAATTAATTAATTTAGCAAAACTTTACTCATGAAAGTCAAGAGTGAATGAACACACTTGGTATTAAAACTATCACTTAAAGATCTTTAGCGAATTAAAACAAAAACATTTATGTCAATTTAAAAGAGATTTTAAGCACTCATTTGACCTTTGAAGGAATCATAGATCTTGACAAAAATGTAACATTAGGTACCCACGCAGAAAGTTTAAGTTTTATTATAATAAAAATGTCAACAACAATACATAGGCTGAATGAATCAAACGAGGGTGAGGTGAGCCATGAGTAGTGGGAAGTTAATACATTACTTACTAGAGATATCAGACTGACCATAAATATGAAAGAGGTTTGACTGATCACTCCCATAATCAAGGTACCAAAGAAGAAGAAGCAAACCCCTATGTTCAAGCATTGTGTTCGAACTTTTTGAAATTAATATTTAATAATATGTGTTTGATATATTTTAATTTTATCGTAATTATACGAGTTCAAATATAATTAATGTATAAATACGAATTCGTCTACAGTTATCATTGAATTGGTATTGCGTTAAATTAATGTGTTACAATTACTAGAATAATTAACACTAAAGCAATGTCACAATTGCTCTATCCTAAATAATTACTTTAATTAATTCTTATATCCATAATTCTCAAATAAATTTCATTAAACTTAATTACTTCTTCACTTAGGCTATTTGAATTTAAAAGAGGCACTTAATAAATTGTCCAAATTTTCTACTAAAAGATCGTAATAATTAAGTTTTAATTCCAAATATTTAGCTTTTCTTAATTCTGAAACGTTCTATATTTTGATTTGCATACATTTAAATCTAATTTAATGAAAATGCAATAAGCCACAGAATTAGTCAGTAGGTAAACGTCTTTACCCACAAACCACTCATTAATTAATTGCTCAATAGGTTCGACAAGACTTAACCAACGACAATAGTCTGTGGTTAAATCACTTAAACAATGAGCTAACTCGTTGGTAAATGGGATATATATGAATTTCAGATGAAATTAAGTTACAATTCACGATTTCTAAAACTTCTAAGAATTGTTTGCTTCTATTTTTATTCTTTTTATCTTAAGGACACAACAGACAACACATAAAATAAAACACATTTACAAATACTTAGAGAAATAAAGAGAAATATTCAATAGTACATCAAACATAATATCATTCTCTCAACATTAAAACATATGTAATAAGAAAGGAAAAGGAAAAGAAGAGAACACCTAATGATCCACTGCAATTTTCACCCTTTGAAACTTACTCAGGTCAAGCACTCCCATTGTCTTTACTTCCAACCCACCAGGTTGTCAAACTGACGAACTTTTCTTTCGACCTTGAATGAGCTTTTAAACGTCACTCCGCATTTACTCTAAAGAACAAAGAAGGAAACAAACAACGCCAAGAGTATTTTCTTCAAGGATACACTCAAGTAGAGAAAAGAACAACAAATACACTAGAAAATTGATAGAGAAAGAAGAAGTCGTCAATCTCCTTTCGAAAAAAATGAATGGGTGGAAGGTAGAGAAGATGAAGAGTATGATTGCGGAAGCTGTCTAGATGAAGGAGGAAAGGGGCAGGGCATTTTGATGGCTAAGGGACTTCTTTTATAGACTAAGAGAGTGACAATTCCTCAGCTAGCAGTTATCAAGGACGTAGTATACATCTGGACATGTAAGACTTTCATGCAAGCCCATTTCTTTTCTCTGTTAATCTATGTTCTTGATGATCGAGCATTAACTAAATTTAATTTCTTAGCTTTAACTCTTTCATGAATTTCCCTGCAATTACTCATCAAAAAATACATTTCCGTGAAGCAAGTCACATTACAGGAAATATAATTCATCATTCACTCTAATTGTATTTGCTATTATATTAATAAAATTCATCGCACAAAAAAAGTAATATACAGGTCTGTTGATAAACTAGATTACCTACAAAGTAAGTTTGTTGATTAAGGCTTTTACCCATGGACTCTGTAACTTAGACATGAATCGTGATTTCTTCTATGAATTAATTAATTTACCAGCAAACGAAGCCGTTGATCATCATTCCATCATTTCCTTTCTAGTAAGCAATTGCTAACATATTTATATATATAATTTTCACAACTTAAAATTTAATTCATACATCATTAAAGTGAATAAATATACATAATACTTAAAGATATAGTTAACCTTTCAATCATCATTATCCAATGTAAAATACAACTAAAACTTAGTAAAATACATGAATTAATACATATAAAATGTACATTTTTAAGTTTGAACACATTACCACACCCTAAGATTGTGATGATTGAGATGGATGCTCCACATGCTTGGATCAAGATAGGCAATGACAACTAACCAAGAGGGGTGTCATAACATGCAACCCTCAAAAACATCTACAAGTCGACCAACCACCCCAAGTTCCTAGACAATGAATCAAGGCAATGGCTACTAGAGGTCTGCAATGCCTTTTGTGTCTGAACACATTACCACACCCTAAGATTGTGATGATTGAGATGGATGCTCCACATGCTTGAATCAAGATAGGCAATGACAGCTAACCAAGAGGGGTGTCATAGCATGCAACCCTCAAAAACATCTACAAGTCGACCAACCACCCCAAGTTCCTAGACAATGAGTCAAGGCAATGGCTACTAGAGGTCTGCAATGCCTTTTGTGTCATTCTACTCCATGCCACAAAAACACCAATGTATGGGAAGAGTTCAACCAAGCATTCATTGACATATCTTTTTAGCTTTTACTATAAAGTACAGTACAATTTACTTAAACAACCTTATATTGATGCAAGCAAGCACTTACATGAAGCTCTGCTATGGCCACCTCGATATAAGGAGTGCTTACAATGGTACAACCACAAGATGGAGGCAATTGAAAAAGTCCTAAAGCCCAGCCAAAAGGAGGCACAACTTAGATGCCAATGGGTCATATTGACTTTGGGCCTAGGCACTTTTTTTTTTTTTCTGGGCTTGCAATTCTAAGGTTCAAGGGAGGAGACTCAAACTAGTAAACAACACAATTTAATCATGTTAAGTTGTGTCATGTCATGTATACACAATCAGTATACAATTTACATAAATAATTATTTCCTTTAATCTTGACTATATTCAGGGAGGGGGAGGATTTCACTTAATTTATAAGGGAAAAAATTAAAATTGAATTCTAAACTCTCTTTTATATGAATTTCATCTAATTCTATAAAAGAATTGAATTTTGTAATGTCCAAATTGGACAACACTAATTTCTTTTCAATTCAATTTTCTTTAATTCCGTCAACGCAAACCCCTCTTAACTTCATTGTTTTTTAAGCATAAGTATGTCAACATTAGTAATTCTAAATGATGATTTGTATTCAATTCAGACATGTAAAAATATCAAATTCAGGTCTAAATATTGGATCTAGCAGATATTTTAAAAAAGTATCACTTTATTATTATAAAGTTAATATAATTATAAATAAATATTTACAATAAATACATGAATGTAATTCTAATAATCAATTTATATGTTAAAATTATTAACTATTAAACAAGTTATTTTATTACAAATGTTTTTGTAGAAGACGAATTTCTAAACACGCTATTCAATATTTTTAAAATATTTTTTAAAAGTGGCAAATATTTTTTATGAGCTTTGGGCCTTCGGCGAGACACAAATTACAAGAGTGATTTTTTTGTTTTTTTTTTGCCTGGCAGGAACCATTGGCACAGAAAATCAATAAATTAAAAATTTTAAACAGATAGACATATACATACAAGCAAAGTAATCCGTGCTTTCCACAGGTTATCTTCTTAAATTCAATATTTTATGTATGCAGTTTAATGAAAATGGTCTGAAACTTGCATTTTTTTTATTGAGAACATGCTAGTGACCACAAAACAAAATTCCAACCACATTAAGTTACCTTGAGATGTTGCAGTGGCAGGGTGTTGAATATGAGATAGCATCCATATTACTTTCAGCATAAACACCAAAGAGTTCAGAACTCTCTCTGCAGTCTCCCAAAGCTCCTGTGCCAATGTGATGGCATGAAATTTCAAAAATTCATGAAAAGGGTAACAAAAAAAACCCGACTGTGGATTTGAGCCATGAACTTGAGAGTTTCCACAAGTGCCAACTGTGGAGGTGGTGCGTAAATCATCACTTTCAAGTGAAGGAATGGAAGAAGCACTTTCAAGATCTGTAACACCTAGGCCGAATTTAAATCCTTCATACTCTAACATCATCCTTTTACCTTAGTCAATTATATTTTTGTCACAAATCAGATATGTGGCAGCTCTGTAAATCCTTTTTAACCATCACTTGGAATCTTGTTGAGGTCATGAGCAAATATTTTGCCAGGTGGTACCTGAACGTTCTGAAGTTTACATCTCAAGCATCCCATGCACCCTGTCACAAGTAACCAACACAGATTTTTTTATATTTATCTTTCTTGGGCAATAAATTCACTATGCATGATAAAATGATAGCATATTGATCATTAGTAGTCTATCACTTTACCATCATGAATTTTAAAATGCATCACTTTAGTGACCTAAACTATCATTTTGTATCACTAAACCTAATTTGAACAAGCGGCATCAAACAACATTAAACGAAAAACAAGACTATACCTGGCCTTTCTCCTATAGGTCATAAGTAACCAATATTTAAATTACAACTTGCTTTCATCCAACTCACACCTCATACTTATCCAAGTAAGGTCACAACTCATACTTATCCTAATCAAGTTACAACTCACACTTATCCTAATCAAGTTACAACTCACACTTATCCTAGACAAGGTCACACAGCTCATAGTTTTGCAAGACTACATATAATATAAAGTATGTCGACAAGTATAGGTCAAGTTGTATCCACAGGCACAAATATGATCATAGTTTTTAATGGATGGAAGGGACCCTCTTTCACCATGGTTAATAACCACACAGTAGTCATACTTAATCTAACATGACAAAAAGTAGCTCCAATACTGTGCTAAGCATTTCAATCTGAATTGCAACTGATACCTAGAAATAAGTAAATAAACCCAGGCCAAAAAATTAACACAAAGTCCTTTGTAAGATGAAAGCCTGTGTTGCACAAATGAAGTGAACATGATAATGACAAAAGAAAATTGGTTTTTATGTATTGTAGAATAATAGAATATAGAAAATGGATCAAATCAATCATACCATAGACCATCAATCCACAAAATTTTGGATTTTCCAGTTATATTAGCAAATATTTGGACTTGAGACTGTAAGATTTGATGGCATCTCAAGATGCATATTTAACACATGAGAGGGGTCACTCCCTTAGGTTTTTCCAAAAAAGATGCATATTTCTAGAAACTGACATGGCAAACAATTTTGGCATCACATGAGAAGGTTATGGGATTCAGGAATCTTGAATGACATCATCTAGATCTTCCTTGCAATTCACCACGGTTATCATTGCTAAAAAGAAACGATTGACATTATGAAGTAATTTGAGTAGTAGTCATAAGCAAATAAAAGCATAATTTAATAACTTCCCGTATGTTGACAACCTTATACATTGACGTAAATCTCACCAGAAAAGGGATAGTTCCAGAAAAATCTTAGAAATGAGCACCTAAGCAACAGTGTTAAGGGTTGCCTACCTTTTTCTTTTAGCATTTTTCATATTTTCAGGTGAAGCAACATTGCACAAAATAATTCTTTGAGCACATGATAAAGAAGCAATATACCATGCAACTTCTGAAATAGCAAGAAGACAAATATGTATGACAGATAGACACATAACTTGAGAATGCAATGCGAAAACTTGAGCATACCTTCGTTGATCTAGCTCAGTTTTTGGTTTTTCAGGAAGCTTATGCACGTCAAGTAGATAACTCCATTTCTCTTATGCACACCCATTTCCCATGGTTCATGTCTAATGTAAGCAGTAGCCATGATCTGGAAAAAATAGCAAAATATGATTCACAAGAAGCATGTTTTCTAATCAGCAAAAGATCCATTATAGCTATGTGAAACCAATATACGGTACAACATGATAATGGAATTATAAAATAAAAAGAAAATAAATATATGGAAATTGAACGTACCTTATTCAAATTATTTCTGAAAGTCTGCGTTAACAACATACAAGTCAAAATGAGATATCAAGTTGTTTTGCAAAAATACATCAAAAATATGAAGATAAAGCTAATTACATACAACAAAATGAATGCCTTGAAGAAGAATTCTTTTGTTCCAAACGCAAGCAAGAAGATCACCAAATCCATGAGATCCCAAATCTGCACAAGAAAATATGCATTCCAGCCAAGCCTGTTTTCTGGTGTCATAGCATTTTACAAATTTTTTGTCTGAAACCAGAATAAATATACTTTCTCCCTTTTTCTTAACTAAGCAAATGGCAGTAATATAAAAGGCTACAAACTAAACCAATCGATACCATTTTGAATGGTTTGAGCATCACATAAAGTCAAAATTAACAAAAAGTTGGGCCATTTATCAAAAAGAAGTTAGTCCATTAACCAAATGGATTCATTAAAACATTTATCCATTTATCATAGAAGTCGTTGTATCCATTAACCACCAGTTTCATCATATCAATCTCTGCTTTCATTAGTTCATGTAAGGAGTCACAGGAGAAGTTAGTCCAATATGAGTTTAGAAAAATAAAGAAAAGGAAAAAACTAACGTAGATTAACCAGCAAGATAATCATGGACTGTTTTAAAATTTCTTAAGTTATAGCCAGAAACACACCAAAAAAAATATTCAGAAGAAAAAAAAGTTGAACAATAGAGGCAATTAAAATCCTAGGAAGCCTAAAATGAATCAAATCAGAATGCACACAGTTCATATGGTACCTTGCAAATGGAGCATGGAGTCATGGACGTTCCTTTTATGTTTGAAGTGTGAAGTGTGAACGAGGCCTTACCCTCATAAAGAAAACAAAATTTGTGATTTGAATCTTAATCAAGGCAGAGGCTGTCAGAAATTCCGAAATGACTTCACACCAATTCCTGCCCATCTTCTGAAAGCATTAACATGTTCAAGCCTCTTTTTTTGAGCATCTGTGCTTGCACCAGATGACTTCAAATTCTGATATAATGACCTATGAGATGCCAAAAATTCTCTTTTATACATCCATTTATCTACATATATATTATGCTCATTCATATAATGAATGACTTCCATGACCCTCTCAAAGTACCCACCTCTAATGAAGTTCCAAAGCAATGAGTCAAGCAAATCTCTGTTTGCTGTCAGAATCCCACCTTCCATCCTTCTCTTAATTTCTCCCCATAAGATTGTAATTTCACGGTACATCTGTAAAGAAGAATATCCATTTACTAGGTGAACAAATGTCTGAACAGTGATTAGAACATTATTTTGCTGCATCTTTTTTAATGTTCTCATAGCATCCTCCATCATTTTGGCCTTGCAAAAGAAGAAAATTGATGAATTTAACTCATAAACTACTTGTGCTTTAGTATCTTCCAATATCTCTCTTTCCAAGAACTCCAACAACTGAGATTTTTCATCAGTGTTTGCAGGTTCTGTATGCATAATATTGGCAGGGGCTTCTTTTCCCAAAAAAAGTGACATAGCTTGAGCCTCTTCACTATACATGGGGAAGTATTTCTTTATTTGTGTCACTAGCAGTTTTGCTTCCTTCAACCTGTCCTTTGTGTGATACGCACTAAACAGGGATTTATATGCAGAAAAATTAATCGGCACTCTTGCTTCCAAGTTTTCCAAAATGTCATGGGCAGCTTCCAGCCAGCCCACCTGAATACAAGCATCCACTACCTGTGAGCATACATCATTTCCATCAAAAGGCCCCACCTCATCATGGATACTAGCCATGAAATTAGAAAGGTCTCCAATTCTCTTTTCCCTGACATAGCCATTTATGAGCTTTGCAAGAGCCTTACCGCTAGGGACAAGCTTCCCTCCTTTTACTATCACAAGCCCAAAGCTGTTTTGTGATTGAAAAACAAAGTCACATGGTAACTGCTCAGGCTTGGCCATGATTTTGTAGCCAATCTTTAGATTTCTAGATCCAACCTGAATTTCACATGGTTTTCTTAGATCCTTGTTTTTCAACAAAGAAATATCAGAGCCATCAAGAAATTCTGAATTCTTAAACATGTCTGTCATAAGGACTGATGCCACATCGATGTCATTAAATTTAAAGTGCAAGCTCAATAAACAGTCATAGAACTTCTTATAGTGCTTATGCAATGATGAGGATGAAATAGAAGACACAAGTTCTTCTAAATTCATCATGTCCTCTCTTTGCCCGTTCATTTCAAAAACACATGCAATGATATTGATACTGTTTGCATCAGCTACAATCCCAATATGCCACATGAGATCAATTAGACGTTCGGCCTTGGAACTGGATCCAAACTGTACACAGGAACTCAAAACAATGTTAAAAAGAGTGGTGTCGGGCTTCATCAGCTTCAACCGGTTAATTCTGTTCCTATTCATATGATTATTTAAGCACTCACAAATCTCAATCAAAATGTTAGCTGCAAGACACGATCCAATCTCTGTCTTGACCAGGTGGAACAGCACCATCTTACAAATGTCCAGGGACAAAAACTCATCTTTCTCCAACAACAGCCTCAGAATCGTGGCCGCTGGAACTGGCACCTGTGCCCTTGCCAACGCCATCGACAGCCTGATCAGCGAATTGTCATACGGCAGCTCACCCTTCTCGTCGATTATCGAAAGCACCAACTCATACGCCCTTTGTAGCCAGCAATTCTCCGAGGCATAGGACATCATACCGACCAATCTACTGACCACGAATTTCCTCGGAAATCCATACAATCGCTTGTAATCACAAATCGTCACCCACGCCACATCTGTGTCATGGTCGGTGATGGCAGTTTCGAGCTTTGCCAACAAGATGTCAGCTGTAGAGGAACCATTATCCCAAGAGAGCTGCTGTTGTTGCTGAACAGGCAATGAGAAGTTCCGGATGGACGAAGCAAACGCGGGACAGAACACCAGCTCCATCTTTTCGTGGCCCGAAAAAAACTGAAATTAAAAGCGAACGTAGAACACCTTTGCTGTGAATACGAAGAAGAAGAAGAAGAAAGGGATGGAGTAGGTATGTACCGCTAAGCGCGGAAGAGGAGGAGCTGCAGTCGGGAACCGGCGACGGGGTACAGAGTGAAGAACTCTGAAAACGCCCCTCATTTTGTTGATTTCAAAGGTAAATTGTGGTCTGCTTCTTAATTTTCTCGCCGGAAAACTCCCTACACCTGAGATGGATAAAACCCTAGCCTCGGACCATGGTTGCAGTGGAGATCCTGCATCGAAAGGGCCGATTGGACCGCCGGAACTGCATTTGGGAAGAGCGATGGCCTGCGAAACGGAATCGCCGGAGCAGCGAGCGTTTTGTCCGTAGTAGCTTGAACATCGACTCTGCGCAACTCCACGGTTTCACACCAGGGATCTCAAATGGGTCGGGTCACCCGTCGGCCTCTTGATCTAGCCCGAAATGTATCGGGTCTGATCCGATTGGATTCAAATTGTCGGGCTGGGTTGTGCCAAGGATTTTAGAAAAATCAACTTACGGGTCGGCCTTCGATAAAGCTCGGCCTAATCTAGTCTGAAGTATTTAATATAATTTTATATTAAAAATATAACGGTCATCATGGAGATTCGAATTTATGATTTATAAGTATCAAGTAAATATTCAGTTGAACTATTAAACTACTTGATATTTTTAACATTGTAAATTTTTTAAAGCAAAGTTTTTAAAATATTAAAATAATATACCTCTTTTATATACAGCTTGTTTAGATCCTGAGATAAAGTAAAAAGTTGTTGAAACAATTTTAATTGTAATAAAAAATATATTTAAATATAGAAGAACTTTATGTAACTATTGAAAACATTGAACAAATTTTAAATAATATGTTTAATTTATATACTTTAAAATATGGTTCACAATTACAATACACTCAACTTACATTTTATGTAGATATACCGTCATCATCATTGTATATTTATAATGGTTTAAGTTTATTTGTTGAAGATTATAATACTTCTAGTACAATAAGTAGACAAGAATTAATTAATTTTAATAATACAAACCATCAATATTTAGTAAAAGAAAATCCTAATTTCATGGAATTTGATATAATTGAGTGGTGGAAAATACAAAAAATGCATATCCTATTTTATCATTAATGGCAAAAATTTATTAATAATTTCAGCTTTTTCAGTATCTTGTGAACAAATATTTAGTATTTCTAGAAATATATTAGATCACAGAAGAGCCAAGTTAAAAGATGATATTTTAAAGGCATTAATGTATGTTAAAGATTAAGAGCTTGCAGATGTTTAATGACAACAAAAACATGATGATTTTACTTCAGAACTTGAAAAGTTAACAATTTGAAATTTTGAATGTAACTTTTGTATGTAAAATTTTGAATGTAATATTCAAATTGCAATGATGTAATTTATTTTTTAAAATATTAATAAAATAATTTAATTTAACCTTATTCCTCTATGTCCTCCTTCCTGGTTCATTCTTCTATTGTCTATGGTATTGTATATATGTATATTATTGCCCACTCACCTGGCCGCCCCTGTCAACCCCTCCCCTCCCTACTTGCTCGCCAATCGCCCCCCTCCTCGGACCCTACGTCGCTTGCCTGGTCGCGACCTGTACTGTCGACTAAATGCTTGTCGCTCGGATCGCGCCCCCCCCCCTCCCCTACCTTGCTTGGGCCTCCACTGCCCCCCTATGACCAACACTCAGCCCCTCACCGAGTTGCTACCTAACCCCTTGCCCCACTATTGGCTGCCTCGCCCCCCTCCCTGGACGGCCAGACACCACGTCACCTACCTGGCCCCCCTCCCCTGCCTTGCTCTATCGCTCGAGCCCCCTACGACCTACCCTCAGCCCC
>JAMKPZ010016023.1:0-10313 GCA_024699675.1 Amphibolis antarctica | reverse complement strand
AAGAGCACAACTAACAACTAAAAGGTAGCTTCTTGATGTTCTTTATAGGGTTAACTATAAACTGAATATCAGGTTAACTTATGGTTAAATAAATTAGTTTGACTATTAAACGTCTATATTGAGTGGGATCTTGAAGAATATGAGCTTCATCATAATTATATATGCATAAGATATTTGTCTAAAGGAACCTTCCTAGACTTACAACCCAACAAACCAGTTTCATTAATTAAGTTCAAACATTGTTTTTGTTGATTCATATTAATTCCAATATTGGACATGGCAAATTCAAGCCCAAGAAAATATCTCAGTTGACCTAAATCTTTAATAGCAAAATACTGACTTAGATGATTTTTTAAATGAGTTATAGCTTCAAGATGATTTCCACTAACTAATATGTCATCCACATAAATTAAAACATTAATTTATGCACACGTTACTTTTCCTATAAACAAAGAGGGAATAATTAGAATGACATGTACTGTTTAAATCCTATACTAGTAAGGGATTGTGAAAGTTTATTAAACCAATTTCTAGGAGTTCGTTTAAGACCATATAAGGACTTTTTAACTTACAAACTTCATTCCTATACTCCCCCTTGCCAACTAAGTTTGGTGGTAAAGTAACATAAACATCTTCATGAAGATCACCATATAAGAAGGCATTGGTGACATCCAGTTGATAAAGATACTAGTTTCTAGAGGCAGCAATAGCAAGAAGAGTCCTAAGGGTAGTCATTTTGGTGACAGGAGCAAAAATCTCATAATAATCTACTCCTTTAGTTTGGTTGAACCCTTTGGCAACAAGCTGAGCCTTAAACCTATCAACAGTCTCATCTTATTTTCTTTTTATATGGTAAACCCATTTGTAACCTATAACTTTCTTATCAATTGGAAACCAACAATATCCCAATTTCCATTATGATTTAAGGTAGCAACTTCCTCATCCATGGCTTTAATCCATCTCGGATCACTGTTGGCCTTGGTAAAGCTATTGAGTTCAACATCATTATCAAGATTTTCTAAAAAAGTTAACATACTTGTTCAATGGAAATCTAGTGGCAGAATTTGTTTTGCTCAAGGTGGGACACATAATCTTTGAATTTCTTTCGGGCTTTAGTGGTTCTAGGAGGTCTAATGCTAGGGTTTAGTTGGGAGGTAGTTTCAAGCATAGTAATATCCATATTAATAGCAATGGTGTGGTCTAAAATGTTAATGTCACTGCTGGGACTAAGATGATGAGGAGGATTGGTATCACTATTGTTTTGACTAGTAGGATTTTTGATGGTGCCTTGGCTAGAAATGTTGTTGATGTTATTTTGATAATTGTCATTGGTATTATTAATGATCGATTTATGAACATCAACATGTTGAATTGGAACAAGAAAAATAGAGTTGGAAATGTGTGAGTTAGGATTGGAAGTGTGTGTGTCAACAACTTTAATAATATGATCATCATATTGGAAAGGATACAGATGTTCATAAAAGGACACATCTCTATTAATAAACAGTTTTTTGATTGAACATTATACAACTTATAGCCTTTTTGCCCAAAGGGATACCCCAAAAAAACACTCTTAATACCACAGTCTTCAAATATGTGGTTGGGTTTGAGATTAGTGGCATAAGCTAAACAACCAAAAACCTTAAGATGATCATAGCCAAGATTTTGATCAAAAAGTAAAGTGAATGGTATTTTATTTTGGAGGGTTGGGCTTGCTGGGCAGCTGGTTTATTAAAAAAATTGTTGCGCCAACACATTCCTCCCAAAAAACTAAAGGTAAATTGGCTTGGCTCTTAATGACTCTAGTAGTATTAAGAATATGTTTATATTCTCTCCACAATAAAATTCTATTGTGGAGTGTGAGGACAACTAAGATTATGAATAATACCAACATCATCAAATAAGGTTTTGACAGTCCTATTAACAAACTCTGTCTCATTGTTGGTTCTAAACTATTTTATAGTGGTTCGAAATTGGGATTCCACATAAGCTAAAATTTTTTTTAAGTAGACAGCAATATTGCTTTTGTTTTTAAGAAAATAAACCTAAGTAAATCTAGAGATGTCATCAACCAAGGTAAGAAAATAATAACATTCATAAGTAGACTTTAAATTGAAATCACCCCAAAGATCTGTTGGGTAAGGAGAACCTAATTTGGGGCCTACAAGCAACTTCTCGGTGGTGAAATCAAATATGAGAATTAAACATACCACAAGCAAAGCAGACCAAACTTTTTACGTGGAAAACTTCCTCAATGTGAAAAAGAAAAATCATGGGACCTATCGGTCCGCTCCTAAATCTTCTATTATAATCAAATAAAGGGTACGCAAGGTTTTCTCTAGTTATTAACTAAAGGAATTACACATTCACTATCATCAACAACCAATGGCATAAAACAACACAAACAAGAGGCACACAGATTTACCCAATCCAACTATCCACGTTTCAGAATTTTCTGCTATCACTAAACTGCTCATAAAATTACGAAAATTGTCAAGAATGAATCTCCACGAATTCCTAAACCACTGAAAAACTTTCAGCAAAAACAGACTTCGTTTAATACCTAAAACTGATCTTCTACCAAGAGTGTGTACCGCAGAACTGTAGTGACGAATTACGTCTGAAACCCCTTTCGAATTTGCCTCTTTAGTGTTCTAATCACCGATCTAACCATTTGATTTGGATATTATCAAGTCACGACCTTGTCTTTAAAATTTCATATCGATCCGACTACAAACGTTCCTATGATTGGCTATATGATTAAGGTAGTGTAACAAGAAGAGAGGTGGACGAATTTGCAGCCGTCACTCTCTCTTATGTGTTGCCTTTTTTTTTTCTTTTCTCCTTCACAAACCCTAATAGGGTTTTGGGGGAAAATTACACCAAGGTCTTTTTAAGATAATAAAATATCATAATCAGGTCATCCTCCGTATGGATGGAAACCCAACAAACTCTCCCTCCCGACTACATTGAGGTGGTCAATAATCCTGCAATCTAGTTGCAAGTACTCAACTTGTCTCTCATCACTAGCCTAATCAACATATCAGTCTCATTGTCATTTGTGTGAACTTTTTCAGGGTTAGGTTTCCAACGATGATGGTCGTCGGTGGTTAGGGTTCCGGCGAGTTCAGTTGCCGAGACAAAGGATGTTCGATGTGTTTTGTTTCTTGCTTTCCTCCCTTCTCCTCCTTTCATTTCATGGCTGGACTAGGGTTGGCCATCAAGTATTGCTTTGGCAGTCGACTGACAGGAAGAGTTTCTGGTGGTCAGTCGACAGGGTCCATCTGTTTCAACTATTTCCACCTAAGGGTCTTCCCACCAAGGGCTTCAACTTTTTTTTTTTTTTCCTCCCCGAGGTCTTCCTAGACGGTCAGACGAGATTTCATCATCCAATGAGTTTGCTCTTTTCCATCTGCTTACGTTTGTTGTTTCTTCTTTTTGTGTTTGTGTCTACTATACTCTCTTCCAATATTTTCATTCGACAAAGTTCCCCCTTAGTGTTTGGACTTTTAGGGTTTTTTTTGAAAAGAAAGGGGGATGGAAGACAACTTTGGCTATGCCTCCGCATCCTAGCTTTTCAGGTTTGTGGTCTTTTTTCAGAGAAAGGAGGGATGGGCAGCTCTGGCAATGCCTCCACATCCCAACTTTCTGGGTCTTAGCTTTTTAGAGAAGAGAGGGGTGGAAGATAGCGCTGGCAGTGCCTCCGCGTCCCCTCCCTCTCAATTGTCTTTTTTTTTTACTCACCCTCTACTTCTCCCCTTTTGGACAATGACTAGCGAGTTGGTTGCAGGTGCAGGCGCCTGTTTTGGTGAACGGCGGTGAAAGAACCAGGCGGTGGTCAATCCGGAGCACTGTTGCTGAGATGGAGGGCTTGAGAGACAAGGTTAGTGTCGCGCGGTGGTTGTCAATTCATGGCAATTAAGGGCATCGGAGAGTAGCCGATCGATCAAAGCAGTTGAGGACGTCTGAGGGGGCTGTGGCCTGTTTCCCTTCCCTCGACCTCATCTAGTATTAATTTATAGATGGAGATGGCCGACGGTTAAAGGTCGGGCTTGAACATGCAGACCGGCGATCGTGCTGAACATGGAGGTCGTAGGTGTGGAATATTTTCCAATGGATGATGTCCACAGTTTCCAAACCCTCCTTCAATTTCTTTTGTTTTAGCAAGCTTGTAATACTTTTTTTTTGTATATTTGTGAGCGGGCTGGGCCATGACATTTTTCTTTTAGCCCGTTTGTATATTCTCATTGATGGAATGGATTGTAAATTTTCTTTGTTATTTACAGTGAATTTTCAATTATGTTATATTTTCTCTTTTTTCTTTCTTAAGAGAAAAATTGGACTGTAATCAGATTCTTAAAAAAAAATCCAAAAGCAATTGTTACAGATGATTTCTTTCAATTTAGGTTTTCTTTTATTTTTGTTTGTCTTTTAATTCATCCCAGAAGAAACCTTTGAATGCATCTTATGCCTAATTAAACGGTTGAAAGTTGGATGAAGTGATGTACGCTATGTTGGATGTACGCTATGTTATGTATCAGATCAGACTTGGCATATACTATAAGTTTGGAAAGCATATAGGTACCAAAGTAATATTGAAACAATACATTGAAAAGCTGTTAAGAGGACAATGAAGTATTTAAAAGGAATATTGCATCATAACCTTACTAATCAAGTAGAAGAGCTTGAAGTGTTTGGATATTTAGATGTTGACCTTGATGGAAATAAAGATGATGGAAATTCAACTTTGAAACATTTGTTCATCTTTGGAGGTGGTGTTATATCTTGTAAAAGTACAAAGCAAGGTTGTATGACAAAACATACATAGGAAGCTTTATATGTTGCTTGTTGTACAACAACCATTTTGGATCAAAAGATTCTTTGATGATTTGAATCCCAATTTAATAAGTGATCTAATTGAAATGTGTTAACCACGTAGCAATTAGCTAGTCTTATACATAGTAGTGCAAATAGCTTTAGTGGAAGACATATTGGTATACATTATCATTATATTCGTGATATTGTGGAAAGAATGGAAATTAAATTGAGTTATATTTTCACAAATGATATAATTGTAGATCCTATGACTAAAGGGATTCCTGCAGAAAAATTCATCAAATTTAACTAATTAAGCCTGTCAAAAAACATCATCATGCTTTCATGAAATTACTAAAATAACTTACACATGCACATGGTCATGTACTTTTCTTCGGTTCATGACTTGTTAATTGTATTTTACGAAAATCAATCTACCAGACATATTGCCACTAGTCCCATATTTCAATATTACCAATCGCATGACCTATAGGACAACTGATATGTAAGATATCTTTACCAAACTGTTGAGAAAAATTGATTTTCACTAACTCGATCTTAATAGACTTCAAAATAGATGAAAATCAAAAACCACGCAAAGATTGCACTAGAAGAACAATGAGAGAAAGCCCTCGAGAGCAAGAGAGGTGCAACTGAAATGAAAAAGCAAATACAATAGTTTTTCTAGGTCTTACAAAAAAGTTACATAGCTTATATATCAACCACTAGATGGCCATCCTCACCATAAAATAGAAATGAAGGGTGGTAATGGTAAGGGAAAAAGTAGGAAAAAGTAAAAATACACAAAATAAAAATAACAGTCCTCCAACACTCACCCTCAAGTTGGCATGTAGATGCCATAGGTGCCCAACTTGCTCTTCAAACTAAGAAATTTTGATGCTAGAAGAGGCTTAGCGAGTAAATCAACAAGCTGATTTTCACTTTGTACAAACTTGGTTTTTATTTTTCCTGCAACAATATTTTCGCAAACAAGGTGGTAGTCCAATTCAATGTGCTTGGTTCTTTCATGAAAAACTAGATTTGAAGCAATATGGTGTGTAGCAATGTTATCAGAATACAGGTTTGTAGCTCCATTTTGTTGAATACCTAAATTAGAGAGTAAATAAGTCAACCAGGTAATTTCACAAGAGGCATTAACCATAGACTTGTACTCAGCTTCAACAGAGGATCTAGTAATAGTGTGTTGTTTCTTGGTTTTCCAAGATATAAGAGATTTACCAAAATAAACAGCAAATCCAGTAACTGATTTATGAGTAAATTTACAACTAGCCCAATCAACATCACAAAAATAAGTTAAAGTGGTATTAAAATTTGTATAAAATGTTATACCTTGACCAAGGTCATTTTTTAAATATCTAACCAATTTTAAGGCAGCCTCATAATATTCTTTATAAGGTTTGGTCATAAATTGGCTTAAGTGGTTAACAGCAAAGCATATGTTAGGTGTACTAATGGTAAGATAAATCAATTTTCCAACAAGTCTACAATATTTAGTGGCATCAATCAGAAGCCTAGAATCATCATAGCAATGTTCAAGATAAGCACCTAAAGGAGTTTTAGTTTGTTTACATCCAAGAAGGCCAGTGTCATTTATAAGGTCAAGACAATATTTTCTTTGCTTCATGTTTATTCCAATTTTAGATTTGGCAAATTCCTATCCAAGGAAGTACCTAATTAAGTTTGCCAAGATCCTTAATAGCAAAGCATTGCTACAAATGGTCTTTTAATTTTTTATAGCATGGAGATCATTTCCGCTAGCAAGAGTATCATCAACATAAATCAAAACATTAACTTGAACATTTCCCTTTTTGTAGACAAATAAAGAATAGTTGGATCTACATTGTTTAAAACCTATTTTAGTTAAGGAGCCAAATAATTTATGAAACCAGTTTCTAGGGGCTTGTTTTAAGCCATATAAAGATATATTCAACTTACAAACTTTGTTACCCAACCCCCCCTATCCATTCAATCCTTTTGGAAATTCAATGTAGATGTTTTCTTCCAAGTCACCATGTAGAAACGCATTCATGACATCAAGTTGGTGGAGATGCTAGTTGCGTTGGGCAACAACAGCCAAAAGAGTTCTTAAAGTTGTCATTTTAATGCCAAGAGCAAAGGTTTCATAATAGTCTACTCCTTTAGTTTGATTATAACCTTTTGCAACAAGTCTAGCTTTATATCTATCAACAATTTCATCTTCTTTTCTTTTGATCCTATACACCCACTTACAACCTATGGTTTTTTTATGTTTGGGTAATTCAACAATATCCCAAGTGTGATTTCTATTTAGAGCCTCCAATTCTTCTTCCATAACTTTAATCCAATTTGAATTGTTTTTAGCCTTTTCAAAAGAACCAGGTTCAACTTCAATGTCTAAATTATCTAGAAATTTTTTATTTTTTTGAATGACTTTATTGAAGTTGATATAGTTACTTAAAGGATATCTTGTGTGAGCATTAGTTTTATGTAGAGTAGGACATATATAATCCTTATACTTGGTAGGAATTTTTTTACTTCTACTAGGTTTGCTAGAAATTAGAACATTTTCAATGGTAACAATTTCACCAAAACTAATTGTATCTTCATTTCCAAAATTAATAGAGGGCTCACAACTAGCCAGTTCATCCCCAATTTCAACTATAGGAATGGATTTACTTTCATTTTCAAAAATAAAGTTGTTGATGGTGTCTGTTTCCTTGATCTTGGAATTATTAGGAATATTTTAACACTCATCAACATGACTCAACAGGAAAAAAGGGAAAATCTTGGCTGTCATAAGTGCAATTTTTCTGAAATGGGTAGAATTGTTCATAAAAAGTAACTTCTCTACTAACAATAATTTTTTTATTGTTAAAGTCATACAATTTGTAACATTTTTGACCAAAAGGACATCCTAAGAAGGCAGTTTTGATGGCTCTATCTTGAAATTTGTGATTGGGTTTAAGATTATTAGCAGTGTAAGCAAGGCAACTAAAAACTTTAAGGTCCTTATAATCAGGTTCTTGGCCAAAGAGAATGGTATAAGGAATTCAATTTTGGAGGGGTTTGCTTGGCCGTCTATTTATTAAAAAAGCAGTTGTTCCAATACATTTCTCCCAAAATAGGTTAAGGGAATTTTAGCTTGACTTTTTATGACTCTAGCAGTATCGAAAATATGCCTATGTTTTCTTTCAACAATAGAGTTTTGTTGAGGTGTATAAGGACAACTTCTATGGTGAATAATTCCTTCACTATCAAAAAGAGTTTTAACTATATTACTAATAAATTCGGATCCATTATCAATTCTAAAAGTTTAGATGTTAGTATTAAATTGATTTTTCACATAGGACAGAAAATTCTTAAGGTAAATGTAACCATCACTTTTATGTTTTATGAAGTAAACTCATGTAAATCTAGAGAAGTCATCAACAATAGTGAGAAAATAATGACATGCAAAAGTAAATTTCACATTAAATTCGCCTCATAGATCAGCATGCAGAAGTTCAAAGCATTTAGAAGTACTACTACTACTAGCATGAAAAGGAAGTCTAGTATGCTTGCCTAACTTGCAAGTTTCACAAACAGAAAATTTGACAAAAGTAATTTTAAGGTTAAAACAATTGTCTATGTGTTTGAGCTTAGTTACTGAAGGGTGGCCAAGTCTCTTGTGCCACAAATCAACATTATCCAACTCAACACTATTGACCTGATAAGAAGATTGAGTTGATCCATCTGGTTGCAAAATGTAAAGTTCTCCTCTTTGATCAACTACTCCAACCATCTTCTTAGTCAAATGGTCCTAAAAGAAACAAACATCAGAAAAAAAAGAAACACAACTTAATTTCTTTGTTATTTTTGAAATAGATAATAAATTGACATTAAAACTAGCTAGGAACATGTAAAACACTGTGAAGGACAAGCTTATCATTGAGTTCAACTTTTCCAATCTCAGATATAACATCATTGTTTTGATTTGGAAGTTTAACAATGGCATTACACTTAATGATATTTTTGTCACTAAATTTTCTTTTATCATTACAAATATGATCAATAGCACCACTATCCACAATCCATTCATCATCATTGGATTTCAAGAAATTTATTTGTTTACCTGTCAGATTTGTAGTAACACATTCAGATTGTTTGTCACTATCAATGAGAGCTAGAATTTTGTTGATTTGATTAGCAGTAAAGCTAGCAGTATTTTTCTTTTCCACCTCCACTTCAAATACAAAATTATTTGCTGATTTATTATTTTTAGAGTTGTTCAAAACTTTTCCATGTATTTTTTACCCAAGGGGAATCCAATAATCCAAAAACACTTTTCTTTAGTGTGACCAACTTTTTTGCAGTTGCTGCAAGTAACTTTTTCCTTTTTCTCAATATAACTTTTATCAATGATGAATTTTTTTTTATTTATAGCACACACCCAAGAGCTAGTCTCCCCCTTAATAGTAAGGTTTTTCTGTCTTTCCTCTTGATGAAGCATGGAGTAAGCAGTATTTATAGATGGAAGAGGTGTCATAGCCAAAATTTGGCTTCTAATAACAGAGTAACTTTCACTGAGACTCATAAGAAACTGAATAAGTTGGTCTTCCTTTTTCTTTTCATTGAGACTTTTGGGAAATGGGCAACTACTTCCAACTAAACAATGGCCTAAATAGTAATCAATTCCTAGTTGGTCCCAAAGGGCTCTAAGTTTAGTGAAGTAGGTTGCAATTGAGTCTTTTTCTTGTTTTAACTCAGTAATGTCCTTTTTAATCTGGAAAGTCCTTCTTCCATCCCTTTGCTCAAACCTTTCTTTCAAATCTTTCCATATGTTAGCAACAGTAGTATCAAAATACATTACACTTGAGGCAATATCTGGTTCCAAGGAATTTATGAGCCAAGAAATCACCATGACATTACACCTTTTCCAGAGATATTGTTGTCCTTCATAATTGAGGTCAAGTTTAGACAAAGTTCCATCAATAAATCCTAGTTTGTTTTTGGCACTAAGTGCCATAGTCATAGCTCTACTCCATGACTCATAGTTGTGATTATTTAAAGGTTTTGTTACCAAAGGAGTGTCTAGGTTATCACTTGAATGAAGATAAAAAGGATTCAAAAGATTAAGATCATCGATTTTAGCCCCAAGTATAGTGTTATCTTTGTTGGCCATGACATTACACCTTTTCCAAAGGAGATATTGTTGTCCTTCATAATTAAGGTCAAGTTTAGACAAAGTTCCATCAATAAATCCTAGTTTGTTTTTGGCACTAAGTGCCATAGTCATAGCTCTACTCCATGACTCATAGTTGTGATTATTTAAAGGTTTTGTTACCAAAGGAGTGTCTAGGTTATCACTTGAATGAAGATAAAAAGGATTCAAAAGATTAAGATCATCGATTTTAGCCCCAAGTATAGTGTTATCTTTGTTGGCCATGACATTACACCTTTTCCAAAGGAGATATTGTTGTCCTTCATAATTAAGGTCAAGTTTAGACAAAGTTCCATCA
>JAMKPZ010016021.1:0-24594 GCA_024699675.1 Amphibolis antarctica | reverse complement strand
ACTGTAGGTATTATTGAAAATAGCTTAGATTGAATGATCCGTCAGTGCCAAATTAATGAATCATTTGAGTAGGTGAAGTTTTTGGTTTGTCAGAGGTTAGCTAGCTTGGTTGATTCATTGATAGGATTAGTTGATCCAATTATGGGTTATCCCACAGTCCCATTTCTTTACCTCTATTGTAGCCTTCGTTGATCGTTAAAGTGTTCTTTGATTGCCAAAAGGATGGTTGCTTTTGCTGTTGCAATTCACTATGACCATTAGGGGAAGTGGGAGGGATGACTAGGAGGAAGACAAAGGTAGGATGGTGATGAGCACATGAGTGGAAAAGAAAAAGAAAAGAAAAGAAAAAGAAGAGAGAAAAGGAAAAGGTAAAGAAAAAAAGAAAGATAGAAGGAAAATAAAAAATATTACATAAAATTATTCTTAAAAATAATAGAAGCATTAAAAAAATTAAAATATTTGATATTTTAAAATTTTCTTAGAAAAATTATGTTTGCTTGCGAATAAAAAATGGTGGAAGTATTAAAAAAGAAAAAAAAATCACAAAAAAGAAAAAAAGAGAGGGGAAGAAAGAAGAAGAAAACGGGGAAAAATTATCTCATACAAATGGTGGAAGTATTAAAAATTAACAAAATCCTGATATTTTTTAATTTTTAAAAATTTATGTTTTCTTATTAATAACATTCCTCTTATGCCTAGTTATATTCTAACAAACTTGATTTTCTATTTTTTAATTAATTAATGTGAGATTTTTTTTAAAAGATATTAACTACATTATAGAAATAAAAATCTATAATTTACTTTAAAGTGTTATGCTTGATAAATTTTTTAGATATGAAGTTCATAGAAATTTTCTTGTATTGTGTGTAATCTTATTAATTTGTGTTCTATGTATAAATTATAACTTGGATTCTATTGAATTGTAACCTGATAAATATTAAACCCTAACCTAGATTCTATTGAGATGTTGCCTAATATATATATTGAAATGTAACATTATTTCTATTAAAATATAATCTAAAATCTATTGAATTATAACTTGGATTATATTCAATTGTAGCTTAGTTTTTATTGAAATGTAAACTGAATGTTAAATCATTTGTATTATGATTTTTTATATATGATTTTATTATTTGAAATTACGGTTTTTCTTATACATGTGACTACTATATTCATTTCTAATTGATATTTTATTGATGGTAATTACCTAAAAAAATTGTCTAGGTGTTTTATATTCTTATCATATCATGTTTTATCTTATACCTAAGTTTTAAGTTGAAATATGAAATTTTTGGTTGTTTCTATAAAAGTATTGTGTTTCTATCAATACAATCCTTGATCTTTAGTACGCTTTCTTTTTCCAGAAAATTGATCTTTAGTATGATACTGAGATTTGAAACCTTGGTTATCTTGTAGTTATCTATTTTTATAGTTGAATGGACATGTTATCAAACATGACCACTAATTATTTTATCGAGAGTGTCTTCTTGGTTTTTAGACATTATGACTTTGGAGTCAAAAATGGAAGTTATTCATTTACTTAGACATTTAATAGATAGTTTTACAGAAAAAAAGATCTCTTCATAGTTTTCATTGATTTAGAAAAAGCATATGATATATACTTGGGAACTTTTGTGGTATTATAAAGGATATGTATGAAGTATTAAAACGATAGGAGGAGAAAATTGCTTAGGTTATTTGATCATATCCTTAAGAGATCAAAAGATGTACTAGATTACTAAGGAATGGAGAATTAATTGATGCAGAAGAAATTTAAAAACAGTGGAAAGACTAAAATTAGTTAGAAATTGTGAGGAAATATTTAAATTTATGTAATTTAACTGAATATTTGATCATAGATAAAAATAGTTGGAAGAAAGGAGTTCACGTGATGTTGTTGAATGCATCAAAACAGTGAACGACATAGCTAACTGCACTTATCATGTTCCCCATTTTAGACGATCTTTATGTAATGTGCTTGTGTTGTACAAATATATTGAACTTTTAAGTTGATTTGTTTTATTTGTGTTATGATTTTGCAGGATATTGAGCATGTATGATGTCCCTGGTGAGGATATTGTAAATGTTGTGCATCTACCTCGTCCACCAGCAAATTCTGATCGTACTCCACTTGATGTGCAGCTTCCTGTATTGGAATTGCTAAAAGTATGTATTTTCTCTCTCTATATGTATATACGTGCTAAAAGTATGTATTTTCACTCTGTATGTATATACGTGCATGTTGTGGGATGGTTGCATATGCGTGTGTGAGCTTATTCACTCACTTAATAGATAGTTAACAATTACGTACTTTTCTACTAGGAGAAAATGCTGCAAATTGCTCTTGAATTTTAATGTCAACAGATTAACCTCAATGTAATTTGTCCCATTTCATTAGGATTTTGGATGCACTTGTGAGATTTGAATAGAAAAGTTATGACACAATTTACTTGTGAATGCTACTAAAAGCTTGTCCTTTTTTGTCCTTCACATTTTTCTAGGGATAGACATGTCAATACTTTTTGCCAAAAATGTGTCTATTCAATGTTTCATTATCCTTGTGAAGTGTTCTTCCATCACTTGTCTTGATATAGTTGATGTGATAAAAAGTGTTGCAATTTTTGCTAGGATACTGAGCCTCATTCTTATCTTTTGATAGACACTCTATTTATGTTATATTTATTTGAATATAATAATCTCTTGAAATACAATCTCTTTCTTGTGCCTTTAATCTTCCTTACATTTTGAAAGATTTACTATATGCTGTTCCAAAATTCAAATGCTGATTATGCTTTGTTCTACATTGACATTCTAATTTTTTCTGTTATGTTGGAATTGTTTTTATGTAATAATTTATAATTTATGTCCTAATTTTGTCTCCAACTCACACAATTATTTCTTTTTAATTTCTATAGGGAGCAGACATACACTGAGCTATTCTGTTTTTGCAGGACTTTATGAGTGGTAGAATTGTATTTCGCAATATAATGGGAATTCTTTCATTGGGAGTAAATACACTCATTCAGGAACGTACCAGTCAAAGTTATGGTCTATTTTTGGAGAAATCTGTGCAGCTTTCTTTGGAAATTATAGTTCTTGTGCTTCAAAAAGACCTTTTTCTTTCTGATTTCTGGAGGCCTTTGTATCAGGTACCAGTACTTTTTGATTTGATGTATGCTATTGAGCTTCTTGCCACTGTCTTAACTTTTTTGATATCCATCTGGTTCAGCCATTGGATGTTGTATTATGTCAAGATCATAACCAGATTGTGACTTTGCTTGAGTATGTGCGGTATAATTTTCAACCACAGGTTCAGCTGTGTGCCATACAAATTATGAATATATTAAGGTAGTTTATTCTATTTGATCTTATTCTTATGCTTTTGCTAAATATTTGCATCTTATTTCCTTTTATTCATGTAAGCTATGAAAATCTTCTGATATATCTATGTACAGTCCTTGTGTTTGGTGCTATTCACACTATTTTGCAATCCATATTGCCATTTCTTGCAGTTCTCGTGTGGTTGGGCTTGCACAGTTATTACTGAAGTCTGGTGCTGCAAAATTACTTATTCAAGATTATGCTTCTTGCCTTGAGTTACGTCTAGAAGAATCAATGTTCATAGAGAGTACAAAATCTGACACTGGTATCTTAATAATGCAGGTTTAAGTTTATCTTGCACATGCTTGCCTTTTTTGAAATTTATAATTCCTTGCAAGAAAACTATTGAGCCATTGTTTTCATTGCTTCAGCTCCTTATTGATAATGTCAGTCGTCCAGCTCCGAATGTGACACATTTGCTTTTAAAATTTGACATGGATACCCCAGTTGAGAGAACAGTGTTACAGCCGAAGTACCACTACAGGTTGTCTTCATATACTTTTATTCAAGTTTCTGAACATTTTAATGAAAATCAGTTGCTGAAGTCATTTCATGCAGTTGTCTCAAGGTAATTCTTGATAGTTTGGAGACATTGGCTAGGCCAGATTCAAATGCATTAATCTATGAGTTTAGTTTTCAGGTAAACATTTTTAATTTGTCATTATATCGCAATTATCATTTTTTACATATGGTATTAGTATTGTTGGTTCTCTTTGCTTCTTTCAGCTTCTTTATGAGTTATGTTCTGATCCCTTGACTAGTGGCCCTACAATGGAATTGCTAAATTCTAAAAAATATCAGTTTTTCTTAAAGGTACATGCAAAGTATAGGACTGCAGTTATGAATTTCTAGCCTTTTTGTGTAAAAGTGATGTTTGACAAGATGCTTGAATGTAGCATGTAGATATTCTTGCTGTTTCTCCACTTCCTGATAGATCATCAAATCAGGCGCTTCGAGTTAGTTCACTGCATCAGGTTTGATTTCACTGTTTTGCTGGATCTTTACTGATCTTGATTTTTTTTCTTCTATCTTTTGAGGCATCCAGGCTGAAGATGATTTGGGATTATTTGCTTGGCGTTTTTGTGTTCTTATTGCTTTATCTCATTTTGTTTGTTTTATTCAGAGAGCTTGGCTACTAAAGCTTTTGGCATTGAATCTACATGTAGCTGATATGTCTTCATCTACACATCGAGACACATCCCTGGCTATTCTTTCTCAAGTCTTTACTCGTGGTGTTCATGAGTTTTTAGAAACCTTACCAAGGGATTCTTACAGATCTGGGACCTTAAGCATTAACAAAAGCAAGGTATGGTTTGTGAATGTTGAAATCGTTTTGTAATAGGAAAGTTTTTTGATGTACTTGTGAGCAATAAAACATGAATTATTGTATTTGTATGAAAAATTAAAAAGAGAAGTTGGAGGCATAAAAGACAAGAATAAGGGATAGAGTCAAACAGTAAGCATCTGAAAGAGGTGAGGAAGAGTGTACAGAGGTAGAAAGAAAACAGGAAAACCATGGAAGCATCACATTTCAATAATATGATCAGTAATCATTGTGACTCAAGGAAATTGCTTTATTGAATCTAATTACCTGGAAACATGGAAAGGTGTCCTCTCCTAGTATGTCTAATTTCTGTTTTGCTTTTTTGATCAGATTTTTATTGGTTTCCTTTGTGAATTTATACTTTTCAAGAACCTCATTATTCTTATATTTTGTTAATTTTATAATTTTTTCCTTTTTTCTGGATTCATTCAAGTTTGTTTATTTTATGGTCATTTTTTTGATTCACTGAAGGCTATATCCTTTTTGGGAAACCCATTTATTGCTAATTGCCTTCTCATTCTGTAGTTATGTAATTCATGTTTTCCTTTTTGCAACATTTTATCCCTAGAAATCATATGTTTTGGTCCTTTTAGATTCCACCACTTAACTCTTAGATCTTTATGTATTTTATTTTGACATTGTTCTGGCATAATTGTTCGTTGTACATTTTATTTTTTATTTTTTTCAATAGTGAAAAAATTATTTCACCATCATTTGATACACTTTTGAATGTGATTAAAATCTCCTCTCTTCTTGAACTAAGCATTTCTTTTTAAAAGGCCACAAGCTAAAATCTGTTCTAAAACTGAGTTTCCTTTCTGTTTATGATTAATATACGTTAACATGTAGTAATTTCGTTTATATACCTACCAGAATGTAGGGTAATATCAAAATTTAGTATGAAGGGTTACCCAGTTACTGCATTGTTCTATGATGCCATGAATGAAACATCCAATTGAGCTCTTGGACCAATGTGTGGGAAGAAATGGTGATCATCTTTTGACTTATTACTGTTACTGTGGGTTGGATATCGTGATGTGTTGCCTCTAACTTCAAAAATACCTTCAAAAGGGGTTAGTGCAAAATCCTGAAACTGAAAATCTTGAAAAAATTTCCGAAGATTTAGGTGATAGTGTTGTTAAGGTGAAGTTAGAAAAATTTCAAAATTTACTTAGGTATAAATACATATATTTTCCCTGTTTACCCAACCCCTTCATTTGAAAGTCGAGCCACAATTTAGGAAAATCACTTGTCACTCCCTTGTGTGGCCTCAAATCTTGCACCCCCAATGTAGTCATCGCCTCCAATCGTTGTTGCCTCCTCTCCTGTTTTCGCTTGTCATCCCTGTTTACATGCCCCCCTTTGTTTGATAATTTTAATCGCCTTCGGAAGAAAAAGCCTAATGTGACATGGGACACCCTTGTGTGATGCTCTCGACTTGGTGGAGGTTGTCTCACTTCCCTTGCCCCTTATCTGACATAGCCTGACTCTCCCATCATCATCACTTGATGCGTCGTCCCCACCTTCGTCATTGCCTCTTCTGGCCCCTCCCTTGTCCATCAGTGGTTAAAGAGACGACCGTCGTCTGAAGACTTGATCAGATTTGTTTCCCCTCCCCCGTCGACTGCAAGGTATGGTGTTTTGGGGGTTTTGTTTCATTTTTTTTTTCATCTTCTATTCCCATCGTCATTGATCATTGTGTTCGTTTACACTGCAATGGTTTGTTTATTTACAATGGTCTATTCATTTTTTTGTTGTTTACAATGATCTGTTTATTTACTCCAAGCATTGTCTTCTATGGTACACTCAACTGTTTATATGCACTGCAATGTAGCAATGGGATGGACAGACTATAATTTTTATTTAAGGAATGTAATGGTATTCTGTAATTTGTTTTGTAATGGTTCTCTACAATTCGTATTATCAATGTACTTTATTAAAATTAAAATAACGAATGTTTTTTTTGTAAGATGGAATTATTTTTGAAAAGTTAAAAAAAATACAATGTAGGAAAAATGTTAGTTAAATTTATATGGGGATTTTCCTTACCATGTGCACAAATTTTCTGAATTTTCCATGACATATACCAACACCTTCGAAAAAGTTTCCATTTCTTGAATGTCAATTTCTTTTCCTTTTTTATTTTTAAAATTTTCGACATGCACTAACGAACCCTCAATGGTTATGTTGAACAAAATTGTTAGTGTTGTGCCATGGTGATAATTGGGCATTACAAGATTCCATGCATTCCAAATGACTTTCTGATTGGTTACATCTAGTTTGAGTTCATGAATTTGTTTTGAAGGGAGTCGAATGTTTTTGTTGATTCAGGGATGAGTCAGGTTGGATTTCTACCTTCAATTTCCCTAAAAAAATAAAGGACCATTTTATAGTATTTCAATCCACCAATTGACATCCAAATTGTGAAGCCAGATTATGAATGGCAGAAACATGAAGCAAATTTATAGTTTGATTCCCATCCTACATTTGAGATAGAGAGAGAGAGAGAGCGAGTGAGCAATGGGAGAATGATCATGTGGTCATTACATCTGCAAACTGATGCCATCATTGCTGTTGCACATCTTTTTCATCATCACTTCTCTGTTGTCACCATCATCATCACTACAAGCAGACACCATTGCTTCCATGGCTAGTATTGTATCACCACTGTTGTATGATTGCCAGTGTAGTCACTGGTAGGCATAGCACAGGGTCACTATGTTCATAGCATAAATCTTGTCTCCTCCCTGTGTTAATAGGTCATATCATCTTTGTTTTTTCTTTTCTTCATATGAACCCACACAATACAAGTTCTGGTAGTGGAAGATAGCTTCACTCCACCCATGCATCACATTCAGAAAACTTAATCTCTTACATAGCATGGAATGTGTAGCCTATCTTATCTTGCATATAGCCAATGTTTGTTCTATTCAACTTTGCATGACCCATGCATAAGCAACTCTCACATAAATTCCCTACTCTTTGAGATAAATGCTTATGTGTTGTCCTCTGATACACAATAGCCAATATAGGCTTTATAAGCTTCCTTTCTTCAAGGGTTCACATTCATGATTTTTTCCCATGCATCTATAAAGTAGGTTCCTAATTTTTGGCACAAATCCTAGAACCACACGTGCACACAATTGACGGAGGTTGAAGTTTAGTTATCTTCATTGTTTGCATGATATAGACCTTTGTGTTATTCAAGCATGTATGCTCTATGTCATCTATCTCTTGCATAATTGTACCTTTGTGTATCCTTGTGTCATTCATGCAGTCTCATATTTTTTAAATATGGTATTTGTGTTTTTCATCTAGCACAAAAGTATTTGGGGCCATATATGCCTTTAAATCTCCTCCTATGTCCATGTTTTTGGCATGTATGCCCAATATACGTAAGTGCCTGCCTCATCAACTGGACATAAATATTACATGGATTTGCAAGCATATGGGCTTCAACATCATACCTGTAATAGGGGTTGATTTTTCTATTTAAATATTGCCAATCATTTTCTTCATCACGTTAATTTGAGCTGTACATGTATTGTTCTCATGCCATCGATCCATGTACTCATTTTTTATCAAGTAATTAAATGTGGGAAATAATAGTATTAATTTTATTTAATCTTGAAGAATGTCTAAATTAAAAAATCCATGTATTAACGCACCTCTACTTTTCATTGTCATGACAAATAAAAATGCCATTGATATCTCTTCCATTGAACTTGTGCAATTAGATCTAGTTTGTCTTCTGTATAAACTCTCATTGCAATGGTGTTATGTAATCTACCATTGATATCTTTGCCACTGATTCTTTGTCTGTAATCTACGTAACTTGCTCAGTAATGTTATGATTTTGAGAGATATTTCTCCCCAAAACCTTTTGATAAAATTGGATCAAAGCTTTCAAAGCTTTCAAAGCTATGCAATGGTTGTGTGGTGGTTCTTGTTGATATGGGTGGATTTTCAATCAATTGGCTTGAACAATTCCATTCTCATTAGGCCATTACAAATTTTACATCTAGGATTCAGTCAATGTCCTAATGTGACATTTTTTTAGTATTTCAAGTGTACTACTGGCAGCATTGCATTAATTTGAAGCAAGCTGGTCCTCTTCTCTCAAGTTGTTGCTACCATCTAAAGAGAAATGCTTGTACTTCTTGACCATAAATAACCACAAAACTCTTCCAACCACAAAAATCTTCCACCAGTGACTTGTACTTCTTGTGGAGCATGCTTGTACTTTACAATCTTCTTGTGGAGCATGACTTGATTCTAACATGGTCTTCCACTTCATCATTTTTGATATTGACTATGTTACTTGTAATTTCCATGATCATTTAGCTTTAAATTTGAAATTTTTTGTTTATGTAATTCACATAAACTAATAAATGACCATAAATAAAAGTACATAGAAGACAAAAATTTGTGTTCGACCCTATGTTATGAGGTTATGGTTAAAATTGTTGTTTTATATAAACTTATGAATCAAATTCTTATAAATTAATAAAGTGGAATCGGGGTACCCAAAGTGTGCAAGACTATAGCTGTCAGCATGTCTTAATAAGTTTGTTTCAACCTACATATTTCTTTACAAGTTATTAAATTTAGTCTAATTTTTTCTTTTTTAAGGTTTTGGAGTTGCTTACTATTCTCCAGTTCAAGTCACCTGATACCATCATGAACTACTCCAAAGTTGTTTCAAATTTAAAATTTGATCTCCAAGTGAGTTGATTCCCCTAAAAATGCCCATTTTTCTTTCATTTGCCTTTTCTTTCTTTCAAGTTGCTCCTTGCAGGTTGAAGACATACTGAAATCTCCTAGTTCAGAAAGAGATGGTATCTATTATTATTCAGAAAGAGGTGATCGTCTCATTGATCTAGCTGCATTTCATGAGAAACTATGGCAGGTTAACACATTCTATTTTCTCATTTCTCAACCTATCAGTCAGTAGATTATTAGATGGTTATAATGTGTCCTTTTTAACCCATAAATATTGTTATGTTAAAATAAACACCTTCCAGACTCTGCCATCATTGAAAGGAGGCTGCTGCACAATGTTTCCTTTTTTAGATTTCTCATCTTCACAAATAACCATGTGTTTGGTTTTTTTAATACAGTCATCTTCTCTCAGTAGTGATGTGGAGATAGACAACCGACGGGAGTCCATACAGCAGTTGGTAAGGATGGGTTGGAAATACAATAAGAATCTTGAAGAACAGGCTGCTCAGCTTCATATGTTGGTTGCATGGTCTCAGATTGTGGAGGTAAATTTCTTCTTCTTTAGATGGTGTGATCCTCTTTTTGGGCATCTTTTTTATATACACTGAACACTATAGGTTTTTCTATATCTGACACTATGAGTTCTGAACTTTTTTATAGATCACAATATCCAGAAGAATGTCATTTCTTGAAGATCGATCTCAGATTCTCTTTGAGTGAGTTTTATTTTTCAAGGGAGAGAAGGTTTTCTCGGTTCTCTTAAGTGTTTGGCTTCTATGATTTTCTTAGGTTGCTGGATTGTTCTTTGAGTGTTTCTGCTTCTCCAGACTGTTCCTTAAAAATGGCACTTATACTTAGCCAGGCAAGTATTTGCATGTTTTTCTTATGTTTTACATAGACTAGACATTGTTTTGTGATCTCTTGACACACTGTTTGACATTATTCAAGGTTGCACTGACATGCATGGCCAAACTTCGCGATGAAAGATTCTTGTGTCCTGTAGGTGTAGATTCTGATAATATTACATGCCTTAACCTTATTATGGTGAAGTTGCTGCCAAATGGGGCATGCCAATCTATACTTTTCAAGCTTATTATGAGCATCCTTAGAAATGACTCGTCTGAGTTATTGAGGAGACGGTAATAATGAAGAGTGTTTTTGATAGTTTTTTAGTTTTATATTTTTCAGATTGTGTCTTACATCAAGATTGGTTTGATTTCTTCATGGTAGGCAGTATGCACTGCTTCTCTGTTACTTTGAGTACTGTAGTAGCATTCTTGACACAGATGTTCCGTCATCTATATTACAAATCTTGCTGCATGAAGAATTGGATGAAGATGGTGATATGAATCTCAAGAAGGTTTTGTTTTCGTTTGTCTTGTAATAAAAATGCTCAAGCATGATAAAGAATATTATCTAACACAATACTTAAAAAAGACTGCTTCTATAAAATGCCTTTTCGCTCAATAATTGTGGTTCTTCATATTGTGCTTTACAGATTGACAAGGAACAAGCTGATTTAACACGAGCAAACTTTTCTATTGTAAAGAAAGAGGCTTATGCAATTCTTGATTTGGTATGCATCTTTTTTAATGTATTTTTTTTGCCGCTAACGCAAACCTTTAGGTGTCCATTCCAAAGGAAACTTGCACATTTGCTTTGAATTTCTTGTAGTACGACCCAGTATTGATTTTGAAGTTGCTCATCTCCTTGATCTTCTCAGTTAAATTGGCCATCAAATAATAATACATGGATTGGTCCATGCATATCTTAGCTCATTAACCTCTGAGAGTTGCAGAAAGAGTTCAATTAATTTGGGTGTAGTGTATTCATCATTAAAATCTGTTATTCTCTTGTAAATCTCTGATATGGGTGACCCTTCCTATGGAATGGACATAGCACTTGTACAATCTAGCAGAAGGTGAAGCAGAGCTTCAAAATGAGATGGAAACCAAATGGCAAGAAATCATCCCCAGTCTCTTCCCAGGGCTTGAACTAGTCGCTGAAATTGTACTAATCCCACACTTATGGTTTTTTCAGCCACCAGAATATTATCCAAACCCTATGAATGCCTTAAATTCGAATAAAATGTAGCCAGATGTGCCCTGTGCTGTTTATTTAGAATAGATTTTCTTGTCTGTATACGTTTCAATGCCATGGTTGTGTAGGTCTGAGTGCATTTCGTCTTTACTAAATTCACAGTTTAAATATTATCTTACCAATTTACAAGTCTTCTTTTTCTTGAATACTTGTTCTTTATCTTTCCTGTTTATTATTTAACAGATAATAAAGGATTCTACACATGGCAGTGAAGCTGGAAAGGCCATTGCATTGTATGTTTTGGATGCATTCATTTGTATTGATCAGGAGAGATTTTTCTTGAGTCAATTGCAAAGTAGGGGATTTCTAAGGTCATGTTTAATGGATATCAGCAATTTGTCTTATCAGGTATGATTGCTATCTGTATGTTACCATGTGGCCAATGCTACATTTCTGTAATTTTTATCCATTGGAGGGTTTAGATACATTTTCCTGAATTGCCATTCTGTATCCACTGAAGGACAATGCTTTGATGCTTTTCAGAATGTTGCATCTGCTTCTCTATTTGACATGATGTGATGATTTGCAATGCGTGTGCAAGTTAATTTTTCTTGAGTGATATGATGTCATTCATTTATGGAAAACCTGAAATTTCTATAAGATTCCAATCAAGAAGATTGGTTTGTGCATGCTGAAAAGTATAGAAACGGAGAGTTTGGAAATTTTTTTTAAAATGTAGGATATTTGTGTAGACCAGAAAGTTGGAAAGGAAAGTCCAACTTTCTGGCCATATAAATATTGAGACTTTTGCACCCCTCTTTCCCACTTTCTCTCCTTCTCCCTCGTGAAAGCTGCTTTCCTGCTTGAACCCTTGATGCTGCTCGCTTGCACTGCCTTCTTGCGTCGCAACGATTGCTCTGCTTGAAATGAGGATGCATGAAACTAACACCATGCCTTCCTCTGTCGGCGATGACAAGAGATGCTTCACCTACTCCCACATCTTCCCTCTCTTCTCCACCACCTACCTCTGTCGCAAGCTCCTTGGGGTCCTCACCTGTGGAAGCTCTTGCTTCTTCTCACACGTTTGGAAGAAGCACAAGCTCGCATAAGGTTGTTTGAGGCTAATCTCCCTTGGCAGGTGTAGGGCGGATTGGCTCTGTGATCTTCTGAAGGAGGATGGAGAGGAGTGTTTGAAGTTCAGATCTGAGAAGGAAGATCGGAAGGGGAGAAATCTGGAGGAGATGAAGGTTGTCGTGGAGAGGTTGGTGGGAGAGGGAAGGGGCAAACTAGTAGAGGAGGTTAGGGGGCTAGCAAAGGATGAGAGGGAGGCCAAGGTTGCAATGGCGATGCTAGGGGTGATCCCAACGTTGGTGAAGATGATCGACAAGGATGTGGATGAACACCCCCTCCATGGATTTTCCATTTCCGTTTACATCTGAACTTTTCATTTTTGTTTTCGTTTCTATTTTCCAACTTTTTGGCATGCACAAATAGACCTTAAGGATCCTTGACAAAGAAACTGAAAATGTATTTTATCATTTGAAATATTTTGTTTCGTTATTCTATATATTTTTGAGGACTGTTTCAAATTCTTGAATGATCAGTTGACATTTCATATCTCAAAACAATTACAATCCTTTGATTTTGATCCAAAATTTTTGGTGAGGTATGTGGTCTCTCTCTCGTTTTTCCTTGACAAAGAAAAATATAAGTCTAAAAGGTAAATGTCATGATACCATTAGGGTTCCAATGAATGATGGGGGGATGTGATAGTCCAATATTTTATGGTTTCTTTGCATTTTTGAACTGATTGTTTCATTAGAAAATACCTTTTGCTGTTTGTTGATGTCAAAGTAGGCAAGCTTTATTGCAATGGTAAGGTTCATTGTAGATGTTGCGGCTTTAAATCATGTAAACTTCCTGTGGGGTATAGTTGCATGAAGTGGGTCTTTCTCTAACAATACTGGGTCAAATCAAAGAAAACGAATAGAAGAAAATATTTTTCTTTTGACCAAGAAATATGCTCAAATCTTGGTGTTTGTGCTTGTTTTCCACTGCAACATAAATTCTTTGGTTTCTACCACAAACTTTAATTGTATTGTTTACTTTTTCCAATCTTTAAGGGGGTGCTCGTGTCAGTGAAAAATGTGGTAAAAGGGAAACCAACGAAAAATGAAATTCTTTGATTTATTTTCCTTTCAAATTCAACCTCCTAGATTCAACAAAGTATTTGTGTATGCATGGAAACCAAAGGAAAATATTTTCCTTTCAAATTCACCCTTTTTAGGTTGCAAAGGAAAGGTAAATTTTTAAAGATTGTGATGGAGAACTGATGGTATTTTTTGTAATGGAAAAGAGAGAAAAAACCCTATTTTGAGCACACCTTTTGGTCAAAGGGAAAATATTTTCCTTTTCATTGGTTTTCCTTCATTTTCAAAGGGAAAAAACCTCTTCTAAGGTAAAATTTGAAAGGAAAATATTTCCTTTGCTTTCCATACACAAATATCTTGTTGGTATGAATGGAAAATAAAATCACACAAACTTATATTTCTTTGGTTTCCTTTTAACTTCATATTTTTCTTTCCTTAGATTTATTTGGTGCAAACACCCTCTATATTGATAGGATCCTTGTATATTAGGACTGTTTTGTATATGGTGAATCTGTATCCTAGAAGATGTGGCCTGACCTTGGAAACAAGGTAAATGTGGATTTAAGGTTATGGACAAGTATACCCGTATTGTGTTCACATTAGTGGGCACTGCATACACTAAATGAACAGAATTTATTTCAGTGGTAAGCTGTTGTAGTTCTTATATTCATTTACTAATTTGGCCTTGTATTATATGTGTACGTGTCCTTTTATTTGATAAAGTTTCTTGGATAACATAAACAAATAGTTTTCGTCATGAAATTTATTTTTAAATATTTATTAGCTACCATACCCATAAGAGATTACCATTAAATTGAAGGAGATATATTGCCATTTACAGAATGGTTCTCTGTCATCTTTTGCCTATATCTTTTACTAGCTTCATGTTTTATGTATGCTTTTAGAAGCTTCTTTCCTCATCATCTCTTTTTTAAAACAAGTCTCGTCCATCAGTCCATTTAACCGCCTTCTTTACTTCTCATCTAGGATAGCTGGTGTTCACTGGATTCCCTGCAGCGTTTGTGTACCGTAGAGAGTAAACTTGCAATACTGTTGAGAATTAGCGATCATTACAAGAACCTTGGTGGTGATGTTTTGCTTTCAATGGGTGCTTTGGAACACCTTGCCTCATGCCATGCTATTGGTTGGCAAATTAAGGTATCAAAAGAATTTTGCTAATGCATTTTATGGTGATTGCATTTTTCACTATTGTTACTCTATCAGGGTATTTCAAGTGATTACAAGGTTGGCAGAGATATCGGCACGGATGGTGATAAGCAACTAATGCTCCTGACTCCAATTTTGAGATTAGTTTGTTGCCTGACATCTTTGGTGGACTTTTCAGATTTCTTTGAGGTCTTGTTTCTGCTTCATATTATAGAGCATTATTCTTTGTTGACGAAGTTACTGAAAGGAACTAATTTGACCTAGGCACTTAATCTGCATTGGTATGTAAGATGATAAGGCACTGTTGAATGGTGTCTTGCGCTACCATACCTCCTTTAAACTTAATTTTGAGATGGAAACGATCTAAAACACAAGGTATGTTTAAAGGTTGCACATTAACCTTGATAAGTTGTAAAACAATGGTCAACAAGACATCAAGAATTTATGGATTTGATAGAAGTTCCGTTTGAAAAAATGTAAGGCCCCATGGTGTGGCTTATCTTGCCTGGAAACCCATGTGGTACCTGGCCATCCCTAGTTGCCCACCTTAATGTGCTTCCCTTTTGCTCTCCCATTTTCTTCATTTATAATTCGTATGCTTTTTAATTCGTATGTTTTTCAGGGATGCACGTCTATTTATAATGATAACTTTTGCATGTATAATTTTAAAGAGTTTTCTTGGCTTTACCTTATCTCTCTGTGCTAATCATTGTTAATTTTGATGAGTTTCCATTCCAAGTGGGAATTGTAGGAATATTGTTTGTATTTTAGCCTGGTGGAAATAGTGGTTAATGTTTGTTTCTCCTCTTTGTTGGGTTGACATCAACTCTACATCATTAACCTGAGAAGAAGAAAAAAAACTCTGATTGGTATAGTGGGTTAAATGTTTTAGATGACAAGTTTTCCTCGTAATACACAAAGTAAATGACCTTTTTATGATATATTTGATATTGTATTAGTTTGAGAACATGTGGTTTAAATCTATACAATGATTGAATTCAAAAAGATACAATATGATGATTTTAAGGATTCAGTCTGTTGAGCAAATTTTTTTATGGAAATGATAACTGCAGGTGTCACTTTTCAGTTATAGGTGTTTCCATGAGTTGATGACAATAACATGTGCAGATTTTGTTTTTCTTGTATGTTTACTTGTTCATTCAATATCTGATTGCATGTAATTGATATCTTTATATTCAGTGCAATTTTTTGTCCAATGCAGGTGAAGAACAAAATTGTTCGAGAGGTCATAGATTTCTTAAAGGCTCAGCAGCATATTCTTGATCAAGTTCTTACAGTCGACATTTCTGATGCTTATGAAATTACCTTGGAACAAATTTCTCTTTTGGTATCTATATTAAGCAAGGTAGCCAATTCTTCATGACGTTATTCTCATTGATTTAAGAGAACGAGAATTTTGTAATCAATTTGTATTGCTGCTGTTTTTTAGCTTAACCTATATTTGTAATTTTTCCAAATTCAAAGTGATGCATAGGGAAATTTCATTTTGATTTTTTTGGACAACTATGTTCTCTGCAGGTTTGGCCTTATGAAGAAAATGATGGATATGGTTTTGTCCAAGAACTCTTTAGACTGATGCGTGCTCTATTCTCCCTAGAAGCTTTCTCTTCCACTCAATCTTCTGAGCTGGTAATCAATTTTATTGAAAAGCTTCTCGTTGAAGGCAATGTAGTTTCCCAGTAATAAACTAAATTATATTATGTGCATAATGTGATTGATTATAATATGAGCAGATCCAGAAGGAGTTGACAATATTTCAGATTATGTATGGCCTAAGCTCATACCTTTATTTCATGATAATGAAAAAATCTCTACGACTACAGGTACTTGTATGAATGAAATGTTATTCTCTTGATTTTTATCTAATTGTATGCATTTACTGTTTTCTACCATTTCCATCACAAATTTATTCATTGTTCCAAGAGTAACATTGTTGGGTTTAAGTTAGTTGCATAATATTCTTCTCTCTTTTTTTCCACTCTAATTTTCACTGACAAATGTTTGTGTAATAATTAGGCCACTTTCTTATTAAAGAATGATCCACAATTGATAATAATTCTACATTTTATAACTATGATATTAGACAGGGATTTTATCATTCTAAAACAGATCCTAACTTTTAGCACTGTACTGTAAATTGGTTTAAACTGGGCATCCACTTGTGTGAAACAAGATGTTAAATTGGAATCCTTGAAATTTGTGCCCTTTTATTGACATAGATCTTGATTCCAATATGAGATAGAAAATCATGGCATCACAATTAATAGCGTAAGGTAAACTGGAAATGGCATTGACTATGACTGTTTTAGAAAACAATTAACAATCAATCTATGTTATTTAAATTTGAATTAATTGCATTTATGTTTTGTACGTTAGGCTTGTGATTATGATATATTTTCTGATATTAGTACATTGTTGGACATAGAAGCTTCAAATGGTTTTTTGTTCATTTAGGTTGCTTAGTGGAATTTAGAATTTTATGCGGCAAGACTGGAATCATTGTTTAAATCATTTTGTATTGCATTATGACCATGAATTCAAGTTCATCAAAGTTTCCATCGCACATTTAAGATGACATACAAATGGATGCCCTCTAGAGGCTTCATTGATTGAAACCATTTGTATTGTGTTTCCTTCTATGTTACATTCAATTGAAATTTATTCTTGTTGCTATATCAGGCCCAGTCTAAAGTGGTCTCAATTTTTATATATATATGTATATGTATATGTATATGTTTTATCTTTTCTTATATCCTATACGTTATTGACTTTAATTACTTTTGATTCTCAAGATTTCAGATGACTTCAGAAAAGCGGCTGCACAATCACAGCCTACATTACATTTAGTTGGTTGTTTGCTTGCATCTACATCTAATGCTTTGGAGAGGGCTGCTGAAGAAAGGTCTTTATTGCTTAGCAAGGTGCAATTTCTGTTTGACATTTGTTACTTGCCCTTCAGCTTGGCTTTTTTGTTCTTATTTCACAAAATTCCCAAGCTAGATTAGTCACTTGTGTTGTTTTCTAGATTCAAGACATCAATGAACTCTCAAGACAGGATGTTGATGAAGTTATTTATGCCTGCATGAGACAGGACTGTGTCGTGGCATCTGACAACATTGGAAGAAGGTTTGGTTCCCTTTATGCTTTTTTGCCTTTGTTTGGCATACAGAAGTATTCTCAAGAACCATGTTGATTTTTTTGCATCTGGTTGCTTTCTTCTAGTTTTGTTTACTTGTACTCATAATTCTTATTTAGTTTAAAAAACTATCAGACATCCAGGAACCTTTAGTTGTGTTGTAGAGATGTACTGTTTGAAACATGAATATGTAGAAACTGAATTTGTGTAAAATGCTGTTCCTCTTTTGTATGATACCCTTCATTATGGTTTTCCCGCTTCTGTCAGCCGAATTTTTTTCCTTTTTCTTACAAATTCCTGCTTGAACCTTCATGTTGTACAAATTCATGATCACTCGGTGTGTCACAAAATTTAGTCACACAAGATGCTTTCACTTATTTTACCCATCAACGGAAAATACCATGTTTGTTCAGAAGTATCGTCCACTTACAACAGTTACTTCATCTGCCAGGTTACATGTATTTGCTACTTCACTTTTGTATTGCCTTAATATTTAAACTTTTGTGGTTATCACATGGTTCCGTGATTTTAAAATATTGTTAGTTTTGCTTAAGGCAATGCAAGTTCTTGAAAAATGGATTTCGGTTTTACTGCTTTTTAGGAGATACATTGCTATGGTAGAGATGTGCCATATAGCTGGTGACAAGGAACATGTCATCTCTCTATCACTCCAGCTTGTGGATCAGGCACTCAACATTCTCATGACTCACTTTCAGGATAAGTATGAAACCTTTTGTTGAACTTCCCTGGTGGATTCTCGATTATTATTTAATTCTTTTTCCTTGTAACACTTCCAACTGTCAAATGCAGCATAAGAGATTTTGGAAGTGGTGATGATTGTCATTTATTGTGTAGAAAGCTGATTCCAATTTTAGAAAGACTAGAGCAGCTTAGGGAGGTATGCTTGAAAGGCAGTCTTCCTTGACATTTTCTGTCATTGAAGTAGAATTCTCCGGCAAATTATCATGCTTTATACTGTTCACAACAATTCATCATGATTTTTCCATTATTTTGTTTTTAACTGCCTTTAACTGGTTAGGGTCAGTGCCTTCAATTTAGTTTGTCTTCAAAATGCATAATTTAGAGATTTTATCACATATCCATTAGAAATTAGCAAATTAGAAATAACATTTTGTTAAATTCTGAACTGTGTGAAGGGCTTATCTGATGCAAGCTCCGACCTCAAGCACGGCTTTTGTGACATTCGTAACAGTGTAAAAATCCTGAAAACTAATCAATAACTTCTTTTACGCAAATCAATTTTGATTTAGATAATTTTCCTGACAGCTACTTTTGAATTGTTTCTGTGATTTTAAACCTTCGTTTTAATGTTTGTTTCGTGACATTCTTGTGACAACTTCACATAATCATTAATTTCCTCGTGTATTTCGTTGGAATCCATTTTTTGCAATGTCAAACTACAAAACTGATCTGCTGTAGTTGATTGGGTTAGTGCAGATGGTAGTCTTCTGTTTTTCCTCAAGATAATTGCTTGTTGGGTGGTCCCCCACCCTGATCATGAGGGACTGCAACCCTTTCTACATTTTATTCCATCATATTGGGTTGACGTTAATTCCTGCTTGTTCCTTGATTGACTCTTGATTGTTTTGTTGTTATACGTGAATTTGCTGTTTTTGTCTTCTCAGGATAAAGTTGGGCATAATCTGAAGGTGTTCTATAGGACGGTGAGCGTGCTGAAGGAAATGAGTATCAAGAATTTAGCCCTTTGAGCATGCTAGCTTGATGTAGACTATTGAATCCAAATCTTACGTAAAGGTTGATCATCATGCCAATGTGGAAGTAGCAAGTCCAGGCAGCTGATCCCATCATTGATATTTGCAACCAACTGCCTCAGCTCGCCTAACTCTCTTCTTTAAATGATGCCATACCATTGCCTCATGGTTGTATGTTATCTATATGTTGGTAGATTGCTTGTATGAAAATTTGGCCTTATTTATATTGTAAAATGAACATGTTTGCAAGTTTCTTTGGATAGTTTAATTGCTCTATATCTTAAAATTTTTTAATCAAGATATCCATGCAATGCTATTTACATTATTATTCTAATGTCCTACGTCATTTGCTGCATGTTCAGTTTCATTGTTTATTAGATGCAGGATATTACAAGAGTACTCGAATGGCATCTGAGTTTGCTTCAGGTTGTGATCCTTCTTTCCTCGACCAACTGCAAAATAATGCAAGATTAATAACATATGTGCAGCGATATCTGAGGAGAATGGAAGGAATTTACCATCAGCCACTGCATACGTCAGCAACATTGTTGACTTTGCCACTAACGTGTTCAACAGCTCTAAGGTTGCCGTTACGCATAAGTTCTCGATTTGCTTTGCTGAATTCGGTAGGTACTTTTTTACCAATAGCGTCTATTCCCTATGTAGCCTTATCTGTAATTACTTCTTGATTCAGTGTCATTGTATCTTAATGTTTCTGTAGAATATTATTGGTGAGGCCATTCAAAGCATTGCTCATAATATTTAGAAAGGCGAGGTTATGCACATGTTCCACGAGTAGCATCAAAACCAGTAGGTTATGTCAAGCCTCCTGTTGATGAAAGACTGCCCCATGCAACCAAGTAACAAATGAGAATAAAAATACACAGGGAAGGAGATACCGCTGCTATGAGTGGCAATATACACATTGAGGCTGCAAGATCCGGTAGTGTTAGTTTAGGAAATTCTGGTGTCTCTAAAATGAAAAGCCAGGGAAGACTCTTCCTCTAGCAGATGCTGCAAAAGGTTAAATTGTTTTCAGAAAGGACAGCCATGCTCGTGTCAGGCCCGAAGGCAACTTGTAAGCAACTGTTTGTCCTGGGTAAGATAGTTTGTGAACGGAAGATCCCAGCAGTTTTTGTGTTGCACACTAGCTAAGAGAAGGAAGTTGCGAACAAATTTGGAATACTCAGTCTTGGATGCAAAAGCAAGGAGGTGGGTGTCGGTGCTTTCCTCTTTCCCTTTCCGGCCTTAAATAGCATTGTAAGGTGGCGATCTCACTCATTTTGGGTACCCTCTGCCTAGATTGACCTTGTCGCGATGGTAGCCTTTTAGCCTTCTCCTTAATAAGCTGCCTACCAAAGTTAATTTTTTGTCATGGCGATGTTTTGGTACGGTACCATTGTGGGCTTGTGTTTAAAGCGTGATTCGAAAAGTGTTTCGTAATCTTAAGCAGGCGGGAATGCTTGGGGTGTTGCTCTAGTGGTTTGATCAGATGAGCAAAAAGCTTCTCACATGGTCTTGGTTGAGCCCGTTGCCTTCTTGCCTCCCTATCGTCACGGATTACATCTTTGGCGATCATCAGAAGATTTAACACTAGGTGCCTACCTACATTGAAGAACACCATCACAAAACTCCAATCGTGTGGCGTACCTACATTGACACATTGATGCACCTTGTACCCATCAGCAACCCACCTGAAACCAGCAGATCCATACGCCACTATGGTTCTTGGGTTAACTCATCTTATATGAAGTATACTCAAGATATTCGGTTAAGTCATACATGTGGTATAGAATTGAATTATTAGATTATTATTGATCAATGATAACTCAGAATTGTACGGAGTATGTAAGAAAGTGTATAAAATGTTAGGAGCATGGTAGCATGCGCCATTCACTTACATTACATGCCTAAAATTGGGGTTTGTGTATGGAAATAAAATGAAATTATAATAAATAAATAATTTTAATAAATATTATTATCATGGTAAAAATGAATAATTTGATAAAAAGTATAATATATTTTTGTAAATTAAAATATTCAATATTTCCTTCACAAAAGATAATCTCTACACAAATAAATATTTCCATATAAAACGTTTCTCTTCTCTATTTTTATATATATTTTTCCTTTATTTTTCTTCTTTCTTTTACCCTTTCTTTTTTCCCCCCATTTTACCCAACCTTTCTTTTTTCGACATCAGCAAATTTATTAAATAGAGAATTTTTTTCTGCTTTCAATAAGGATAAAGGTAGTACAACGAGTGGGTGTACATGGTAAGTAGGCAAGTATGAGTGACAGGGGGGTAAGGGTTTCGAGCAACAAGTAGACGAGTTTTATTGACAAATTTTTTCTCATTGTTTCTTAAGGATGAGGTAGGAAAAAGTTTTTCATCCCCTTTTATACAAAAATTTTCCATGGGAAAAAATTCTCCATCCTAACTTGATGACACAAATACTTCATTTGTGAAAATTTAATTTTCATTAATTTTATTTCTCATCTTTTCTTATTATTTCTCAATGCACAAACCCTTCTAAATGTATATATTCGTTGAAGTTATTTTTTCGAAGTGGGCGAAAGTAATATCACTTTGGAAAACCCTACAGTTGTTGATGATGATGAAGTGATATTTCATCTTTCGGTGAGTGGTCGCATCCCTTCGATGCATCAATGAATGGTTGAATCTTTTAACGTATGGATGTAAGAATTACAACACAAATTGTCACTGTTCTCTTCTTCGAAATCATTTTCCTCTGTTCCAAATGTTCGATCCAACTTTTCAAATTCAAAATCAACGAATAAATTAATAAAATTTCATCTCGCTCAAACCACAAGTCATCCTTGCATCGTATGCTTCATTTGCATGGTGCAGGAATAGCCGCCAAAGAAAGCAGAAGCGATCACACTACTCTTACTCGCATCAGTCATTATTTCCTTAATTTTCCATTAATCCCAAGAGGATTTAATTGTAAACATTTTGCATTAAAATGTCCCTACAGAAAAAAAAAAAAAAAAACCACATTCCGTAGGATCATTTTCAAAAATCCAACATTATTATTATCATATCATCGTCATCATGGTTATCGTGTCCGACTCCCTTAAGTCTCCACCGGCCGGGTTTGGACGCGCCTGAAGATGGAACATATATTGATTGCTGCAGACATTATGTATATCCATGCATTGGTTAATTCCCATTAAATAATTAATTAATGCATGGATGGCCAGATGCAGTTTCTCACATTCAATATTTGTTTCCAACCTTCCTACTCTGCATGTGGAGGATGGGGAGCTCTGCATCATAATGACATAATAATGATAATACTAATAATGACAGTTTATTATTATTTTTATTATATTTCCAACCTAAACCCTAACCCATCCATGTCCATCGATCCCTTCGTTATTGTCGCCCTTGGCATGTACGTACGTAGTTCATGATGAGGCATGGTAACAGATAATCTAAATCTTAAATTTTGTATTTTAAATTTTACGGTATATTTTTTTCAACTTCAAATTACAACGAACTCCTAACTTTTATAGCGACACTGTAATTGTGCTTGAAAAAAGAGTTGTAATTTAAAAGTTATTTTTATTTGTTGAAGTATTAATTTTCATGAAGTTTCAATTTTACTTTTAAATTGTCTATTTTTAAAAAATTAATGTAATTAAAGTTTGTATGAATATAATAAACACATAAAAAGGAATGTTATTCATATCTAAATATAATTTTAAAAAATATTTACAAAAATATCATAATTTTTTAATACTTTTTTTTTTCTTTTTTCACTTCTATCTTTCTTTCTTTTTCCTTTTCTTTCTTTCTTTTCTTTTTATTCTTCATCTACTATCTTCTTTATATATATGTAGAAGAAGAGAAGACAAAAGAAAACTTTTTGTGTGAGTTTTGAGTGAACGGTAAAGTTATTTTTTTCATAAAAACAGATGGAGGAGCGACTCAGAGCAGTGCAAAAGTTGCTCATTGTGTATTTCCAAAATGAAGAAGTAGATGTGCCAACTTTTAGAAGCTTTCATATTAATATAAGTAGATGTGTTTGTTTTCACTACTCGAAAGTGCTCTAATTTGTTCTAATAGTTAAGAAGATGCGTAAACAAATGCACCCATAGTTTACAGCTTTAGGTAATGTCAAATCTTTTAAATTTACCAGTGAGACATAGGAGAAGTGGATCCTACTTAAGAAAAAAAAAATTAAAATTAAAATGTAAGTAATTTATATATATACATACAGAATCAAGTTTTGTTATATATATATATATATAATTAAAGGGTTTAATGGTTCTGTAGGTGCCTACAGAATTGAGTTCTGTAGACACCCGTTGGATGAAAGATTAATAGCTGTTTGATGAAGAGAGAGAGTGTTCAAAAAAAGGAAGCTCGCGGAAAAAAATTCCCTCCCGTCGATGACACCCGCGTAAAAGCAATCCATTTATTTTTTTTATTATTAAAAAACAACGATTCATTTTCCCCAATCATCCTCACCTGCGCAGTCCACCAGAAGTCCCCTCGTCAAGGATTTGGGATTTGGGATTTGGGATTTAGGATTTGGGATTTGGGATTTGGGATTTGGGATTTAGGATTTGAGATTTGGGATTTGGGATTCATTTGTCAAGGATTTTTTTGAAGTTACCGAATGAAATACGGAAGGATGTCAGTTAGCGTTTGATCTACCGACGAGTTACAGGTTAGTTAGAGAAGATGATTTATTAAGTGCATTGATTTTACTTTCGTTTAACATCGGTTATAGGTTAGTTAGAGAAGTTGATTTATTAAGTGTATTGATTATACTTTCGTTTAACATGAATGAACATTTATTGGGGGAAAAATGTTTGCAACATTTATAGGAAAAAAGTTAGTTAGACCAAACTAAAATATGTTTAATCTGAAATGTTACTCATCAATTA
>JAMKPZ010016019.1:0-10455 GCA_024699675.1 Amphibolis antarctica | reverse complement strand
AAGAAAGAGTACAAGTGGGACTTGTTGGTTTTTAGGACATTCACTTATCTCATGGTGCAGTAAGAAACAAAATTGTGTAGCTCTATCCACTACTAAAGCAGAGTATATAGCTGCTGCACTCGGTTGTACTTAAGTGTTATGGATCCAACAAACCATGGTAGATTATGACTCACATTTCTTTGAAACAATATTATAATGTGATAATACAAGTGCCATAAATCTCTCCAAGAACCCTATAGAACACTCTAGGACCAAACATATAGATATAAGACATCACCTTCTTAGAGATAATGCTGAAAAGAAAAAGATTAAACTCAGCTATATTGGAATAGAAAACCAATTGGCTGATATATTTACCAAACCCTTAAATGTTCATCAATTCACTAAGTTAAGAAGAAATTTGGGTATATGTAGTCCAAGTGATTTATATTGAATGATTGTATGTTTAATTTAATTACAGGATAAATTCAGAATCACAATTTCCAGAATCGGATTACCGCTTTCTTTGAAACCTAGTTTTAGCTGCAGACTGCCAAATTCAAATAACCAAACGAATATCCAAATTACTGTCCAAAAATCTTTGGATTTACTTGTCTCCAAATTTTTTTTTGTGATTTATCCCATTAAAAAGGGGGCAAATTTCTCAAATTCGGAATAACGAATTTTGAATATGTTATACCAAATTCATCAAGCTAACCTTATAAACCCACTTTTCCCATTCAGAAGATACACATCTTCTGTCTCCAACTCCTCCTACTCCTTGCACTCCACCTCTCAACCTTGCCTTTGAGTATTTCGACCTTGTTCCTCAAGGATCCTCCCCAATTCACGGCTCCCCTTCAGATCTACCTTGGATCTGGTAACACATGATTTGTTACTCTTTTTCATATATCCTTTCACAAATTTGAACCCTCTCTTAGGGTTCCTACAATACCTTATGTGATTCCACTATTTTCACAGTTAGATTCATCCCTATATTGTTCGAAATCTATCAAAACCAAAGAAAATGATATATCGAAAGTTAGATTCAATTATCCATTTCTGATAGGTGATTCAGAATATCGAACAAATATCTGAATCATTCTCCGAAATTTTCTATTTTTCTGCCTTGTCAGTATGCCTCGCAAGCTCCTTGGAAGCAAAAGAAAGTAGAGCAAAGAGGTACCCAAGAAGAAGGGAAAACATCCCATTGATGCCTCATCCAGTAGTTTCAACAATACATATTTTAGAGATGATGTTGCCAAAGATGCCTATGATGATCAGTTCGTTGGCAAAGAAATCTTATATGGTCGATATGTCAACTTTAACAACATGGACCATATCCAACAATTCTTTTCACATCAAGGCTTGATTGACTTTCTCCAAATGTCAAATGATGAAGTCAGTCTAAAGGTAGTTTTCTATTTTACTCCAACTTGAGGGAAGATAAGGATGGATTTAACTATTTCATGGAAGGAACAATCATTCCCTTAACATAGGAGATAGTCTGGGATATTCTCAGCTTACTCGATATAGGGCTAGATATTACTCTTCCACACTACTCCCAGCCATTCTCATATCAAGAGATAAATGAGGTGGTTAGTGATACAGTTAATCATACCTGTAAGATTGACAGGATTGCTGATCTGAACTTGGATGCAAAGATAGTTGCCCATATCATCTGCATGAACCTGATTTAGAAGAAGGGTCACACAGATGAGTTGAGTGAGTTGACTCTTCGAGCTATTTTTTGTATCATGAAGAGCATCAAAGTCAACTGGGCTTTGGTATTCTTACATCAAATCAGCCGCACCAAGACAAAGTTATTTTTTGGAAGGGCCGTCAACCATTTATGGTATGTGTTTGGGTTTGATATTATGTCCTTTAACCTGTTTTCTCTTCACCTTAGTGCTATTACAGTAGACAACATCTTCAAACCCAGAAAAGGCAATGATGTATCCTGTCAAGCCTTCCAACCTGAAGCTGAACCAATGGATGACCCACATGAACATAGCAATATCAAACCAGTTTTGTTGAAAAAATGGGGTCTTGACTCCAAATTTGTCAACAAAGGAGAGTCTAGTCGACCATCCTCTTCATAGCCCTACAATATTTCTTATGATTCACTGTATACTCGTATTAAGTAGGAGCTTAGTACCTTCTATGAACACATGACCGAATGGTTCATGAATCAAGATCTTCACCTACATCACATGTAACAGAAAATGGATGCATACTTTCAGTCCCTCCATAGTAAGATGGACATGCAACCTAATGCCCTTATGGCAACTCTTCAAAGTCTCACCGTTGAAGAGACAACTGAAGAAGTCCAAACCACATCCCCTCTTAAGCCTTAATTGTTCATGTGTTATCTTGTACCACATAACATTTTCAATTAGTCCTTGAATGACCTGTATGAATGCTTTATTATATTCTGTTGGTATGTATGGGTATTTCTTATATGCCTGTTCTATTATCATACAATTCTCCTTAGCCTTTCTTTAGAATTTTAGGTATTTCTTAAGGGGGAGTTTTTAATACCACTCCTTTTTTTCTTATGTCAAAAAGGGGGATAGAATATAGTCATATGATGTATATGTAACATAATCATGTGTCTGTATGTGTATTTTTTCCATCATCAAAAATAGGGAGATTGTTGAGTATAGAATCCCTCAAGTTATGTTTTGATGATGTCAAATTAATGTGTATTAAAAGAAGCAATGAAGACTTAACTTGAAGATACAAGGAAGCGATAGGTTAAAGAACGATGACTTGAGGACTTGCAAAAAGCTATGAAAGATGCAAATCTTAAAGCATGAAGACACAACAAGATGAAGACAAACTTCACATGAAACATCTTCTCACAAAAGGTTTGCACACTAGATTAAGTCACATACTTGATATTATTAGAGCACACACTTACTACCCTTAAATAGAACAAAAACAATATAACGAATTCAAAATTTGTTATAACGATTTTGATAGGTTAGAACTAAGGTTACCACATAGATAAAACAAAATGGAACATCATTCGGATATCCAAATGATTATCTGAATTTGTTTGTACTTAGGTATTTTAGAACACCAAAATGGAAGTTTCACACAAACCTATCTTTAGTAGACGGAAGTTCCATATAGTGTAAGAGAAAAATGGAAGTACTGTAAAATCCATGCCTCAGAAAATGGAAGTTCCACCAAAAAATTATATTTTCCTAGAGCTCAACGGCCAATCATAAAGTTAAGACCGTACGGTTATGGCTAGTCGTAGAGTTATTGGCTTTAGGCCACAATTAGCTATATAGTTATCCACGGTATTAATACTTAGAAAAATCACACAAATATTACAACAGAAAAATTCAGAATATGATTAGAATATCCAAATTATTATTCGAATTTCCATGAAATTGATTTTGTCCTAGAAATTCCTCCTAGGCACAATTCAGATAACCGTTTCTAAAAAATGTTATTCCAAATTTGTTAAAGTAAAATTCGGAAAACAATTCGTTATTCTGAATTGTTATCTGATTTGGGTAAAATAGCCGTTGAAAAGGTTTAACCTAGTCAAACTAGTCATTAATGACCGTTTAAGCTTGCCTAAACTATAAATAACTCCGAATTTAGAGATCAAACTAACCCAATTTTCACACACGAATTGTTGCACTCAAATGCTCACATTGAACAAATTTTAGCATGCATTGATCGATTCATTTGTTTTCTAGGTGTTTTTCTTATACTCAAGCTTCTTCCCCAATTCTCACTAAAAAACACTTACACAAAGCATGAAATTGGTGTTGGTTCATTTGATTTGTATTTCATTGGTTTTTTGATTTTCTACCTCAAAAGTCAAAAGGGAAGGTTGGTTTAAGGATTCAACCATAAATCCTTGTATTGATTGAAGAGTTTGACCTTAAACTCTTGTTGGTTGGAGAGTTCAACCTAAAACTCTTGACTTTGTGTTGGTTGGAGGATTCAATCATAAATCCTTGGTTGGTTTAAGTGTTCTATCTTAAACACTTATTTAGTTGGAGGATTTGACCATAAATCCTTGGTAGGTTGAGATGTTCTATCATAAACACCTGTGTAGATTGGTTGAGGGGTGCAACCTTAAACCCTTATAATCGATTGGTTTGGTGTTGGACCTAAAACACCTTCTGTAATTGCTCTTTCTAGTGGATTAGACTTAGGTTCAAGCTTAAATAGTTTGGAGGTGGACATAACCTTTTGGTGAACCACCATAAAAATCTTGTTGTCATTCTTCTTTACTATTTTTGCTGTGCATATTTATTATATCACTCAAACACTTCTAAACGAATTTACAATTTGATTTTTAAAATGCTATTCACTTTCACTCTAGTGCACGCACTTTCACAATGGTGATGTAATTTACCATTTGGAATATGGATTTTTTCGATTTCTCAGTCAAATTGGCAAAAATAAAATACTAATTTGTAACATTGTGATAAAAATAACAAACTGATTTAATTCCATCAATAATCTATTTTACCAATCAGCTGGTGGATTTTTTCGACTTATTTGTATAAGATGATTATTTTACCAATCACCGAGTACAGGTGTTAGAAAAGGAACCTTATTCACTAATATAAAATTCTAATCCCTTGTAAACAAAAAAGACAGTAACATATATAAGTGATTTTTAGATGATTATCACATTTGAAAGAGACCAACCGCCTTTGAGGAAGCAATAAATCCGTAATATAAAACAAATTAGATGTTGTATACATTATTTATGATATGGTAAAACATTAAGAAGGATGAATATGCATTATCTATTATTACATTATGACAAAATATCCTATACAAATTCTAGGATAATGTCACTAATTTTTTTCTATGTCATGATTATTTTTAGGAAAATAATTTTTATTGTTGAAGGTAAATATGATATTACAGAAAATAGTGTATGGAGTCCCTCAATCGCAATGGCCCATTCACGTGATTTTGCATTTTTTCGTATTTCAAATCGGTCTTTGTGCATGGCCTTGGGAAATGTGCCATCACACCTCACCCCACCTTGTTGTCAAACACTGCCTTGGATTTCATTTCTTTGTCACTCTCCTAGCGAAAAAAAAGTGATTTTGGAAAAATGATTTTGAGATGAATAAAGAAGAAAAGTAATTTTAATTATGAAAAAAATATATTAAAAAATGTAAATGTTATCGTAAAGTTGAGAGTAGAAAAAAAAAAAAGAGGCTTTAAATCTTCATGTAAATACACAAGATTGAAATTAACAAAACTTAATAGTCCAAGTTTAGGTGTGTAACATAATTAATGTTCTAACACTATATTTAACACTATTATACATCTGTCCATGTTTTCACATGTAATGAAAAGATGAGATGAAACTTAAAAAATCTAAAACAAATATTTCATAAATATATAGCATTCATAATGCATATTTTCACCCTAGATCACTTTCTTTAAATTTAACATTCCTGAAATAACATAAAGGTTTTGATACAGAGCTAGATGAAGACATATTCAACAAACTTCAAAAAATGTTGTTACACATTTCAACTTTTTTGAGTGGTTGTTACATATCAAAACTCATAAAAAATTGGGTACGTACCTCTCTCAATCTCAATATATTATTTCTATTTTACAGAAATTAGACATGGAACATTGCAAACCCATTAATTAGTACTCCCCTGACGACTATATCAGGGAAATATCTAGCTGAACCCAGCCTTGCCTTTGACAATGTTCATCTTTACCGATGCCTTGTAGGGAGTCTTCAATATATTAATTTGCATCACTAGACCCGACATGTCTTTCCTTGTCAATGTTCTTATCAATTTATGAACTTCCCCAAACATTCTCATTTCACCCTTCTTAAACATATCCTAAGGTACCTAAAAGGAAGTGTCCACAAAAAGCTTCTTTTTCTCTACTAATTTTGATTTTAATCTGTTTGCATGTTGTGATGCAGATTGGGGGCGATGCATATACACTCGACCTCGTTCTATGACAGGATACAGTGTCTACCTTGGAGACAATTGCATCTCGTGAAGCCCAAAAAGACAACTGATGGTGTGTCGCAGCACAACAGAGGCGGAGTACTGTACCCTTGCCAGCACTACAGCTGAAGTTACTTGGATTTTGCAGCTCTTACATGAACTACGCATTCAACTTACTATCCCACCCATCATCCATTGTGATAATCCAAGTGCTGTGGCATTGAGCATTAACCCAATTTTACTATGCCAGGCAAAGCATATAACCCTTGATTACCATTTTGTTCGTGAGATGGTGAAACATCGTGTTCTTGCCCTCGGAACAATATTCAGCATTGAAACCCTCTCTTGATTCCTACCAAAACTTGGTCTACTATGTCAAAACTGTAAAATGCAGCCTTTCTTGCGTGTGCATTGTACATGTAGTCTTTTTACCGTTGTCATTTTATATTCTTATAAAACTCTTCCCTGTATTTTTCTACATTATCTTTCAATGAAAAACCTATCGTTTTCTCTCGCTACCATCTCCAGTTTCACATGTTCCAGAAACCGTAGCACAAGAAGAAGCACTAGAACGCTAGATCTTCAACAAGAGATTGAAGAGTTGATAAACCCCAAATCCTGTCGTTCTTTCACCCAGCCCGTAGGGGTTGGTGTGAGGACCAAGCCTGGTAGGCGATAATTACAACCATGCATTCATTTTTCACTGTACAATCGATAACAACAATCTAAAGGTTTCATCTGGGTATGGCCCGACACTATTCGTGTTGGGTCGTGTCGTACATAGGCAGATTTTTTTAGTTCATAGTATACTTAACTGTATCGTTGATTGTGTCAACTATATCATTATTACGTTGAATCGTGTCAAATTATGTATATCTAATTTTATTTTTTATTTTATTAAATAATTAAAAAGTAATATAATATTAATATTATATATTTATATGATTATAATAAGTTTAATATTGATTATCTAAATATCTAATATGAGATTTCAAAATTTAAATCACCAAACTACATACAATTTATATAACTTGAAAAAATATCATTATGACATTACATTTATAAAAAAATTACAAATTTTATTTTTCATACAATTGGAGATTAAAAAATTACAAATATTATCATTTATATTATTACAATTGAAGATTAAAAAATTAAAAATGAAAATTTACAATTTTACATTTACAAATCAAAATTATTAAAAAATTCTTTCATGCAACTATCTAGTTCTCGTTAGTCACAATGTCAAGTAAGTTTCCAATATATCTGACTTTAACTTTGATCTTCTGTTGTTTAATACGTTCCCACTTATACTGAAAATTTACTCACATGCTACTGAAGAAACTAGAATAATTAGTAAATCTCTTACCATATATGACAAGATCGAAAAAATCAGGATTTATTTTTTCCACCAATTTATCACATCAAAGGAATTCATATCTAGATATTCATTCCATAGATTTTGATGATTAGTAAAGTTAAAAGAATTTATTTCACTACTAGAAACTATAGTTTGGGAAGAATAACATGATGATGTAGATGGAATATCTACATCTTTTTCATCTTCAGTTGATAATGCCATTCTCATTTGTGATGATGATGATGATGACATAGATAAAGAAATTTGTGTTGTTCTTATATTATATTTTATTACATATTTATCAAAAATTTTATTTAAATTTTCGTCTATTATTTGTATATTTATTCCAAGATTTAAACCTAAACATTTTTGCATTCCTTTAATTAATTTATTAACTAATTTTACTTTAGCCCTAGGATCTAAACAAGCACTTAATATATATAGTAATGGAATTTCACTCCAATATTTTAAAAATGTTTCTTTCATTTTATTTACTATTGGTTTAAAAAATGGATGACTACCATATTTATAAAAAACTAAACAAATTTCATATAAATGATGTAAAACATAAATAAAAATTGAATAATAAACACCAGATAATCTAACAATTGCATCATAAAATGGTTTTAAAAAATCAACAAAATAATGATGTATTTCATGAAGGGTATTCTTTAATGAGCATTTGCAGGGAAATTTGATGAGCATTTGTAGGGAAATTCATATAAGAGTAAAACTGAGAATTTTAATTTAGCTGATGCTTGATCATGGACAACGTAGACAGACAAGGCAAAGAAGTGGGCTTGCATGGAATAATCTTACATGTCCAGATGTGCATCATGTCCTTGTTAACTGCTAGCTAGTGAACTACCACTCCATCGACCTATAAAATAGTCTCGTAGCCGTGAAACCAATCCCCCCTCCTTCTTCCTCCAAGCATCATTCACAGGACAATCTCCATCTCCTCCATCTTCCATCTCCATCCACTCACTTCTTCCAAGAGGAGATTGACGACCTCCTCTTCTCCAACCAATTCCTTGGTGTATTTGCTATTCTTTTCTCTACCTGAGCATATCCTTGAAGGAAAGACTCTTGGAGCTGGCTGCTTCCTTCTCTTTTCCTTGGTGTAATTGCGGAGTGATGCCCAAAATCTCATTTCAAGGTCGAAAGGAAGGCTTGCTAGATGAACGACCTGGTGGACCGGAAATAAAGACAAAGAGAGTTCTTAGCTTAAGCAAATTTTGAAGGGTGAAAATTGCAATGGAGCATTAGGTGTTCTTTCCTTTTCCCTTTTCCTTTTAATTTTTATTTATTTTTACAATCACCTATCTTATCAAATCTATTTCAATATTGAAAGAATGATATTATGTTTGATGTAATGTTGAATGTTGTATTTTATTTTTAAAAAATTTTCGTAATGTGTTTTGTTTTATGTTTTGTGTTGTTTGTCGTAATTTAAGATAATAAAAAAGAGAACAAAAATATACATGAACAATTCTTAGAAGTTTCAGCAATTTCAAATCGTACTATTTAAACATCTCAAACTCAATTTTTAGCCTTCACCACGAGATAGTCAATAGGTAAAGACATTTACCCACGAGCTAGCTCGGGGGTTTTAGTGCATTTTTAGTGTAATATACTTGAATGCATACAAAATGAAATATAGAATGTTTAAGAATTAAGAAGAATTAAGTATTCGAAAGTAAAACTTGCTTGATAAGGTCTTTCAGTGTAAAATTTGAATTATTTATTAAAAGACTATTTTTTTAATCCAAATATTCTAAATGACGAAGAAATTAAAGTTAATAAAAATTCTCTGAAAAGTATAAATATAAAAAGTGATTAAAATAAATCCTAGCGATTATTTGAAATAAAGCAACTATGATATTGCTTAAAAAGAAAATCAATTACTTATTCCATTAATTGAATATATCAATTTAGTTAAGCACCAATAAAAAATGATTGATATGGACAAACTCATATTTACACATTAATTACATCAGAACACGTGTATTTACAGTAAAATTAAAATATTTCAAATACATATTATTATAAAAATTTAATCACAAGTAGTGATGTTTCGAACACCTCTCTTAGTCTGATGTGTCAACATGACACAAAACTCTCAAACCTCAATCCAAGTACGACCCAAATGGTAGTACCATGTCGTTGATCAAAGCCGTATCAGGTCATGCCAAATCATACCATACAACCTAATTGAAACCATTATTACAATCACGCATTCATTTGTTTTACGGTACAGTTCAACGTCGTTCGGTAACCAAAGTTTTACTAAACGCATTGTAAGCATCGCAGTCTACAAAGTTGACTTAGGTTGAGCAATCTATTTAATGAACTCAGGAACTTCTTGCCAAAGCCGCCTAAACTCCTATGTGATAATCAAGGAGCTATCTGTCTATCCAACAATCCCATTGCCCACTCCAAATCCAAACACAAAGCTTTAAGACTACCATTTTGTTCAAGAGAAGGTTGAATGTAGAACTATTCGTACTCGTTATGTGCCACAAGGGTTTCGCAAGAGTAGTGAGACTCGTTTGATCTGGAATGCAAGTACATAGACGTTGGTTCCCTGGGTCGATTAAAAATTTCTGCTTGTGTCTCTGGTTGCATTTCTTCTTTGTCATAGATATGGGCATAAAACAATCGATTGAATTTTTTTTCAAGTTTTCGCATGTCGAAAACAAGCTAGAACATAGAGTGGCATAAATGAATGAATGGATGGAAGAGGGAAGGAATGAAAGAAATTTATGTGCACATCGTCATCGTCGTCGTCGTAGCTCAAGTGACCATGAGCCGTGGAAATCCAAGCGCCGCAAGAGGAGATAAAGGCGACAGCGGTGGAAGACCGCCGAACACGCTCGCCGTGTCATCTACTCCGACACCCACAAATCTGCGGCTGGGATTCGACGACGTCCGCGGCAAACTTACTTCCACTCCTCTTCTTCGTTGGCTGACGAAGGCTCTCCTCGGTTATGGTGTTGATTTCGTTGGGGAAGTTGAGGATCGCCTTGCGCCCACGCATCTGGAAGGCGGCGGCGTCGTAAGCCCTGGCAGCCTCGACGGCGGTGTCGAACATCCCCAGCCATGTCCTACACCCTTTCTTGTTCGGATCACGTATCTCCG
>JAMKPZ010016004.1:0-19331 GCA_024699675.1 Amphibolis antarctica | reverse complement strand
TAAAGTGAAGCAAGTGAATTATGGAGGAGAGGGAAGGTGAAAAGAAAAGACTTCAAAGAAGCACCACACAAGACTTGCAAAAGTAAATTATTAGGAAAAACTTCAAGGAAATGGGTGTTTGTTTATAAAGGTGTGGTTAGAGGTTTATGAAGGGTAGAAGGTATAGGGTCAGTATGTGTTTTAGGTGTTATTTGACTAGATCAAACTAAAATATTATGTTCATGCATGTGTAGGGTTAGTATTGTTGTAGGATAATTGTCTTGCATGCAATGAATGTAGGTGTGGTTTGGGGGATCTTAGTGCTACTAGAGTGTTCATCAAAGCATCTCTGGAGTCACCTATTGAATTGATCATTAAAGTGAAGTGTTTTCAAGGATCCATGAACAAATCCCAGTTTGGTTTTAACCCTATCATGGTTTGCATGGTTTTAGGATCATTGTTTAAGTGGAATACTTGTTTTCATCCAGCAACTAATTGGTAACAAGCATGTTTCTAGGATTATTAGAATTTTGTTGAAAATAAAGAGTTGTAAACTATTGCCTTGACAAATTCTGATCATGTAGCAAAATCATTCTTAGAAGCAAATGCCATAATGTTCAAGAAATACAAACAAAATAAAAGGATGCATGTGGATTATGCATGGATCATAAAAAACCTAGATAACATGAAGACTGAAGAAATTAATAAAGAATAATTTGAAAATAGAAAACAAGTAATGAGATTCAAAGGGATATATATATATATGTATGTATGTATGTATGTATGTATGTATGTATGTATGTATGTACTTACGTACGTACGTATATGGTTTGGTTTCCTTATAATTCATTTATTGTTTATTGTAATAACTCATCTCTTCCCCCTAGCTGATGGTGTACCATGGTGGCAGTGGATGCTTTCACTTGATGTAGGGTTATATCTGTACGAGCACTTTGTGGTGCCCTAGCACTAAGTGACTATAAGCATCTTATATATGATGTGCGAGAATTGGATCTAATAACAAGATTCATCTTATTAAATCAATTAATTAATGAAAAAAAACTCACAAACTTTATAAGAGTTATAATTTACTGCATTTTTCTCAATGTGAGACTATATAATCCAACAAAAAGAAAACAAACAAACAAACTCATCTTACTCCCAACTAGCTAGAAGCCAAATGACCTTTGTTATCCATACATACTAAACGTGTAATTATCGTATAAATATTTGTTTAATTCACCTTTTTAGGGTTGATATTTATGGGGGGTGGGGGGTGCATTAATATTATTATTTCCTCTTATTTCACATGTTAGCTTATGCTAGAAAAGGTGCAAACCATTTCAATTAGTTGTCGAGTTTAGAAAATGGTGTGTTTCACTTGATATGTATTAATTACATTGAAGTAAAATTAAACCATTCACATTCTCTTCTCCATTAATTGCAGTATGAAGGAGATCATTGAAAGGCGTGCTGAGCGTTCCAAGAACCATCGACGACCAAATGAGTTATTTCATGATCTAAATGTAAGAGTCGATGTATGACATGCATCCATCAATTGTTATGATCATACGTGCATCTTAATCGGTCCCAAATAACTTAATTGTTATATGGTGCTAATTAATCTATTATTAATTCTACGAAGATGTATCATTCAGCTATAATAGTTTTAAGAATACCACTATTTCTCTAACTCTTCAGATTAATTTGAATCTTTAGTAAATATAAAACTCACTACATTTATCAAAGAAAGGCAACAAGAAGTTTTTTTTCTATATATGTAATTAACAACTCGCATTAAACAAAATGTTAGTCATTTGCAACCATTCTAGGCAAACATATAATGCTAGATTATGTGATACCTTTTTCCAATAATCCTACATTTTAATGCATCTTTTCCATCGTTGCCCTCATGTACTGATGTGGGAGGAGTTCATTGTGTATGGTTCTCTAGCAAGACTGTGATAGCTATGCACGATTGAGCGAAAAAGCTGTCCAGGAAAATCACATGTTGCGGTATTGATTATTTGGATCATTAATTAATGACCTTGTAACATAAGCTTCGATTTTATTTCATGGAGTGTCAACATAGGTGTGTGTTACTCTTGTTCCTTCTCCAGGAAAATGAAAGGTGAGGAGATTGAAGGGCTGACGTTGGAGGAGCTCCACAGGCTTGAGAAAACCCTTGAGTTAGGATTAAGCCGAGTTCTAGACAGTAAGGTACAGTACATATATATACATAGCTTGCCTCTCCTGTTATCTTTGATCAGTTAACTACGTACATGTATATGTTCACTACATTTGTTGCACTGCTTAATTAATCAATGGGACCTTGGCTAAATGTTCCCAGAGGGAGAAGATAAGAGAGGAGATCAATGGCCTCCGAAAAAAGGTAAAATTTTCTACACGTCAGAATATTAGTTCCTGAAAATTACCATTTTCTTAATTTCCCAAAATGATGAATTAAGAATCAAGAAACCTTTTCTAGAAAATGATGCATTCTCTCCCATTTTGCCAATAGTGACTACCATCCATCACTATACATTAAAAAATGTGACAGATTACATAATCTATCATTGTAGATGAAGTAATTTATCACTAAATCCCTTAAAATAGTAATAAATGTGCTCTGTCACTGATATTATATTTGTCACTATTTATACATATTTAGTAACAAATTTGGTAATCTATCACTAATAAATCTCTATTAATTGTGACACCTCATATTGTGACTGGGACTTTAGTAATGGATTTTTGGATTTTTAAATCTATCACTAAAGGTTGACTTTTTGGTAGTGCCCCCTACTTTACAATAACTATTATACTTGTGATTTTAGTTTTGAGATTTTGGTTTATTTTTTTATAGGCACATATTAGTTTTACCATTGTTCATACTAGAAAGTTGTAGATAAACTTGTGCATGTTTAAGTTTTAAATCAAATGACTTTTATTTGTTACTTACATTTACAAAATTACTGTCACTGCTATATAAATATATATACATATGTATGCAAGTGCACATATACGTGTATCCAAAATTAATTTATTTTGGCTTTTGCTATTTGGTCCACCCAGCAGGTTTACTTATCAGTGTTACTAAATTCATTTTCTTAATGGCATGTCTTACATTTGACAATGCATTTCATAATATTAATTAGTTAGGGTTTATTTAAAAGGGGGCAAAAATAGCTCAACTATTGATTCAAAAATAACTTCTGCATTACTTCAGTATTACTGTTCTGACAATAATCTTACTACTACAAATCAAAAGCTGATATCATTACACAAATAAATCGAGAAGAGTAGAGGGCTAGCCAGAAGATTTATAATCTGTTTGCTTAAATACAAATTCCAAAGGTCTTTCTAACCTGGGGTGGTCATATTTTAGATTCTATACTGTTATGTTTTTCAATATTTTGGCGGTGGTAGCTAGTGAAAGAACATTACGCCCAATTGATTTAGTGGTGGAGAATTGAAATCTTTCCACGCACTCGTAGGTAATTTAATTGATTTAATGTTAGACATTGCCAGATATCGTACATATATTTCTACAAGTGCATCTTTTTTTAATTACTTCACCATTAATTCCCCTTGACAAATGCATATTTAATCTGTTTCCTGTGCCACAATGCAGGTGCAACAGCTGACGGAGGCAAACGCAAGACTGAGGAAGCATGTAATTGACCATGCACTCTCGTTCCTGCACATGCATATGCGACTCTTCCGATTCCCTGCATAAATTTAATTAATTAGCTAGCAGTAGTTTTATATCTTCGTGTATTATAATTACTAGCTAGATCGATCATTTTCTTCATTCATTCAACTGGGTTGATCATACATAACCCTGAATGGATCGAATTAACTGATGCAATTAATTAATGCAGCTGGCGCTGCGAGAAAAAGAAGCGGCAGTGGACAGTAATAAGCAGCAACAGATGTATATGCACTGCGAGGCTGCTGGGCGATCCGCTAGACTTGCTTTCAATCTCAACGAGGCCATTTAGGTGAATTTTGTGTTCTACAACAATAGTAAAGCGTAGCTGTTGTATGCTTTCGAGTTACATCAAATATGGTCTATATACAGTGACGAATTAGTCGTAACTGTGTCATTATATTATATCGTGACACACCCATCTGTCATAACTAATATCATATGTGACGAATTCTTTAATTTATCACTATAAATATATATATATATATGTATGTATGTATGCTATGGATAATGATAGATAATATTAAAATAGTGACGGATTACATAACATATGGTATCTGTAGTGATGGGTTGCCGGTATATGGTATCATAATTAACTTAGGATACGTTTAAGAACAATTTTAATTAATTAATTTTGAGAGTTAAGAATTGTAAAATAAATGAAGTTGAAATTACATACTATTTGGTAGTAAATGTTTATGCATTATAGTTTGTACGATGCAAAAATTTGTGTGAAATTAAAATTAAAATTTGAAAAATATTTGCTTTAATTGAGATTTTTCTTTTTCTCGTAATGATGGGTGTCTTTGTATTTTTGCAGGCTTAATTGGATGGCACCGCCCGACGAACTTGGGCATGGATGGGAGAGGACATGAGGCGGAAACCATGGCACCCGTGCATTGTCCTTTTTCTTATTTTTACCGATATTAATTAATATGTAAAATTAATTAAGTTTTATTCCATAAGAGAGTTTTAATATTGAAACGACACCAACAAAGAAGCTGTGCTTCTAACCTCGAAATTGGTATATGCTTTTGTAAATTATTATTTTAAAATATGTTTACTGTATTAGTGAAGTTTTGAACTTAAAATCGTAAGTTCTATTAATATATAGTAGACCCTGATTAATTGGATTGTTTGCAAAACAAGATCACTCCCATAGTCATATCATGGTTTTTCAATATACTTTTTTCGATTACATTAATATTAAAAAAATTAATTTTATTATTTTACATATTTTATTTAAATGTTATAAATATAAATAAATACAAATTTTGTTGTCTTGTTAAGTGGTTTTAAAATTATTACTTCTTCTTTTTGATAAACGTAACTTCCAGATTTATTTTTTTTCCACTCTCAGGATTATTTGCATTGTCTGCAAATCAGCCCAATGAGACCAGCGTATTAATCTATATAGGTTTAGGTTTTTCTTCATTATTTTTTCTTTTTGTTAATAAACATATACAATAAAAGAAGGCTAATTATTGCAATACATACGTTTCCATAGGATGAAGCTGCACACTTCATGTTACATTATTAATAGCTAGAATGACCTATCTTAAAGAAAGTAACATTTTAATTATGATATGACAGACTTCCTGGAATATCCTATTTTAAGATTTTTGGATGTAAATACTGTGTTAAACACCACGGATCAAAGGATAAGTTTGAAGAGAAATCTGACGAGACATTGTTTATTAGATGTTCCACCACAAGTAAAGCCTGTCGACTTTATTTTGAAAAAGAGAGGAGGGTGGAAGAAACAACCCATGTTAATTACATCTGGTGAAGATTTGAAGATGAGCCCAAGGTTCATCAAAAATGAAGCAAAAGTACAAGTACTCAACCTTCATCTTGCAAATTCTCCCACCTTAAAGAGCAAATCATTGGCGATATGAGTAAGGATATGCAAATAAGGAAAGAAGTTATGGAAGAATGTAGATATTGTACCTTTATTTTTACCATTGAGCCTAAAAATGTTGTATAAAAGTTTGTAATATGACGAATGTTGGATAGTAACTATGTAAGAAAAGCTAAATCAATTTTAAAAAAATGCCTGGGAATAAGTTGAAAAGCCTAAAGATTATTCCATTATAGGCACTAAGTGAGTATTTAGAAATAAATTAGAGGGTAAAGTAGCTTTTGATTGAAATTATGTGGAAGTGACCAACATTGATCCGCGTTAATCCATTTTCCGTGGCAAAAAAATACGTTGCACTGCATTAGTTTGTGGTGTAACTTAGTTCAATCACTACCATCGGCTTGGGCTACAAAAATGTTAGTCAGGTATGACTATTCGTTAGTTGGTTTAAAGTGAACGACACTTTAAGGTTGTTAGGTTAGGTCTTAAATTTGTTAATTTGGTGACAAAATCTGTTAATTTATTCTGAAGAACATTAACAATTTTTAGAGATTTGTATTTTTGAAATTAAGGAAAAATTACCAAACTTTTGACCTATTATTTCCCACAATTTTACATGATTTCATACCATTTCTAAAAACATAAACTACCACTTTAAGTACGTATTATTTGTGTTGATAGAGTTTGTAGGAATTTAATTCCCATAGATAAAGTGTTTGTACCAATGAAATTCAATTCAAATGAATCTCGTTGGTACTATTTACATAACTAAAACACAGAGAAATACATTTCATGTGAGAGTAAAGGGAATTCTTTAAAATTCTCTACTAAATCTATAAAGAATGCATTAATAGATCATATTACAAATAAGATATGTGAAAAGATAATAACATTGATATAAGTAAATTGAAATATATGAACTTTATTTGAAGAAATAAATATATTTTATTTAAGATCAATTCTAATCTATTTATGTTATATAGTATTAATTTGATACCTGTAATAAATAAATAACTTTAAAATGATAACTTTAAAACTCACAATTCATGTAACTTATATTCTTTAGAATTATTTAATATTTTAAAATAAATATTATAATTAATAATTATCACTTTTTAATAACATTCTTCTTGAAATTACACATTTGATTGTTCTTTCATATTAAAATTAAGTAATTTAAATTATATACATTAATATTTTTTTAATTCAATTCTAAAAAGTCTACGACACCCTTGAATCTACTTCAATTCCACTACAAAATTCAATTCACATCAATTCATTTTTATTCAATTCATAATACACAAACAAACCATTAAGGAAAAATTCGTTAACCCAATATATAAATTCGTTAGTCCGTTTCAACTGAAAATTAAGGCTTTTGTAGGATTTATAAAAAGGAAGGAGTGCCTTTCGGTCTTATTAGTATGTTCAGAAGGGTGGCGTTGAAGGGGAAGATGCTTGCGCAAGGAAAAGGGGAAAGCAACTTACGGTCACCGAAGATGAAGGCAATGTTGGTTCATCTCTTCTGATCCCATGCTGAAAAGATAGCTCTTGATACAAAATATGCTTTCAAAGAAATTTTATATTCTACTCCGAAGCAATCGCTACATTGTATGCCAACCTTATTGAATGTGAAGGCACAAGGGGCATCACCGGTTATTTATTTGATAGAGTAATATATTCATATCGATGAATATGCTGTCCTGGAAGCTCAAGTAGCATTCAATAGGGATGGCTCGATCAGTTCCTCCGTATCTTCTACCCTGGAAAAATGAAGTAATTAATAAAATTGTCACCAGTTATAGATTCAAGAAAAATTGATCGAGTAGTTAATTTGAATAGAAATGTCAAAGATTATTGCCCATATTCTTTCTATAAATCTTTTTCAAAAAAAGGGCACAATGGTGAGTTTAATGAAAGTACGTACATTGAGGGCCACTTATGCCCTAATGAATAAAATGTTGTCAATTGGGCACAAGCATTTCTTCATCGCTTGAGTAGAGAGTCAAAACCAACCTATTTTATGGCATTGCTATTGTCAGACTCCTTAGTGGATTGGGTTTTGACTTCAGTGGTTTCAAAGGAATGAGATTGACCTCCTGTATGATAAATTAGAATAATATCTTTAGGGGTTATAAAGAAAGACCTGTCATTGATGCAACCACTTGTACCCTGAAGAGTTGATATCTGGTATGGAAGCTGATTTAAGTGAGCTATATGACAATTTCACCGAAAATTATATGAAGCTAGAAGATAGAGTAGACAGTGTGCAAGTATATCTTGAAATGAAAATTCAAGAGTCTATGGCACAGTCAAAGTAATGAATAATAGCTAAAATTGATGCCTCTGTAGTCCATATTGAAGCACAAACAAATAGATTGCTGAAAGACACTACAAGAAAAAAGGACTTTTGTAATGGTCATGGCCATCACAAAAAGCCACAAAAATCGTCACAAAAGTTCTTTTGTAATGCCTTGTGTGACAGTCCGTGAATGTCACAGTAAGTGGCATCACAAAAACAGTGACGATTTTTGTAACTATCGTGGAAAGTGCTCACAAATACTTATTTTGTAACAGGCATAACTATCACAATATCCCATAAGGGTCATCACAAAAGGGTGGAAAACATCACCATGCCCTATTAGCTTACAACATCGGTGATTTCATGATGGCCTGAATGACCTTTTGATGGCCATGGCCTGTCATAATGGTTGTCACAAATGATTTTTAAAAATGTAAAAAATATATATTATAATAGATTAATAAATACCTGTAATAATATTCATATATAACATGCACTAGACAAAATGATTTTTCTACATACCAAAAATCCATACACATTTATAAAAAAAAGTTTTTCATTGATAGAGGAAAGTTCGTCATAACTCATAAACATGAATGAATAATTACATGTCCAAAAGTATAACATACATCGTCAACACATAAATACAACTAATTCATAACACAAGAACTATCATTAATCTTCCTCATATCAAGTTTCGTATAACTTCTCTCAAGCACAAGCTGAAATTAAACCTCAAATTAAAAATGCACATGTAGATTGAAATTAAACCTAAAATTAACAATGCAACGGAAATATCAATTTTCTAACCTTCCGAATCTTCAAAATACACTAATGACAACAATGCACATATGCTGTGAACACATACTTCACTGAAATACACAACTTGCAAAAAACACATTAATCACAACTTGTCAAAATATATTATTTCAAGAACAGTACAAGGATGATAAAAATACACTTGCATAAATACATTAATCACAACAATGCACGGTGCTATAAATAAATTAGCATGTCTGAAATTCAACCTTATCAGATTCACCTGGTACAATGTTTTTAGAAAGAGAATGTGGTGATTATGTTTCGCTTGCAAGTAATTTGATAAAAAATAGTACACTTGCATAAATCTGGTGATTATGTTTCACTTACAAGGAATTTGAATACTAATAAACTTGTTTAAAATCAATCATCCAATTGTGTTCTGAATACAAACTGACCAATCTCAGCAAGCAAGATTATAGACTTTAGAACAAGATAAAATACAGAATTATGCCCAAATATTCAATCATTAAAAATTTTCTGGACGTCATTGAGAAACACTGTAATCAATATTTCACTGATAGGGGGTCTAACCACACATACAACTTGTTTAAAATCAATTCACCAACTAGTACAGATGCTGTTCTAGTCAATAATTAAGGGCTATCTCGATGGACAAAATGAGAAAAATAACTTTTTTTCCATAACAAATGGGTGACAGAACCATTTGAACAGAAAATATTACCATTTTCAATATGTTTTTTTCCCCAAAATCTAAATGGTTTTGACCTAAAAATGTCTTAACAACGACTAAAGAAAATCATTTTTCCGTTCTCTACAACAATGGAAATGTTTACCAAAAATATAAAAGACAGGTTATGATATTTACGATTGTTCTATGAAATTATAATGCCTCAAATATAAATAACCTAGCCCGTCCATGTTATATTTGATGCTTGATGAACCATTCCATCTCAAATGACACCCCACTTATGACTCTGCTAAGACATTTATGCAATGGAATCGACATCTGAATCCAGGTATTGTGTCATCTTTCAATGTTTGTCATAGCCAGATAAGCCTCTCATAATTTCCCATCTCACAACAATGGTTGTCAAACAAAAGTGTCCAAACAACTCCACACAGTGGCATGTGGAATTTCCAGAGAATGCCACCTCCTATGATAGCACAAAACATTTTACACATCTGAAGAAAAGGAAGCCTAATGCATAAGTCAATAATAGCTCATCAAGTAATGACCACCACCAACAATGCAAAGTCAAGAATCACAAACATGATAGAAAGCAACACCGGATGCATGTACTAGGAGCTAGGTTACCTTGGGCTTGGAAATCAGAGACGGAAGTCGAACTTAGGGAAGAAGCCTTTGCGGTGTCGTCATTCTTCTTCTCCTTGTTCCTCTTCTTCTTCCCACACTATCTCGTGAAGATGGACGAACGACCAAGAACTCGCGGGAGTGAAGAACCGCTCGTTCGAGGTTGGACTGAAAGGGGCTAGGGCTAGGGCTCGGACGGAAGAACTCACGATCCACCGGAAGAAGAAAAAGGGGGCACCGATTATGGTGGTGGCCGTGGATCGCAGTGAGTCGCGATACGAAGATTCGACGGAGATGCTCGTGTGGAATGACGAATTGACGAAAGATGTTTCATGTGGAATAACGATTCGTCGATGAATTTTCGTGCGGCGGTGGTGGTGAGAGTTTATAGGGATGGAATTATCTTCTTATCTGAGAGTTTATAATTTTAAAAAAATTACATAATGAATGATATAAATATTTTTATATAATTTTTAATATAAAATATTAAAATTATTTAATAATATAATTATAAATTATTATGATATATAATAAAAAATAAAAATATATAATAAAAAACTTATACATGGAGAGGACCTCAGGAAACAAAGGGTTTGAGAAAAGGACGCATGGTTTTTTCACAAGGGGAGAAAGGGGCGGCTTTTTTGCACAGGAAGAAAGGACAACTTTTTTGGTAGGGATTTTCCTGCGCTGAGAGTTTAAAAAATTCAATATGGATGAAGATTTCCAAACCTTTTGGTTTTGATTACTTTGTATCTTGTTTTGTAATGTTTGAACTTATGATTGTCTTGTATTGATGTAGATGAACTATTTGTATGTTTGTACTTTTAACTATTTTTTGATGTACGACTCTTAAAATATTTCAACCACAGATGGTTCAGCTTTTCTTGAGTATCTTCTTATTTGCCTTCACCTTAATTTATCAGCCATATCAAGATTGTTGTCATTAATCATACAGCATCTCATTTTATTTTTTGACTCTTGTATCACTATCCGCTGTCACACTTGAAATATTATGATTGAAGTTTCATTTGGTTTTAATTCTTTTTAACTTTTAAAATTATTCTTAATATCATTATTACCGTAAAAACTCCAAGATCACTCCTCCTTCCTCCAAGTTGCTGTAGTTACATGCCTTGTTGAAGAACAACAGCAGATCTGGTGCAGATTTTGGAGAGTTGAAAATCAATAAGCATTGTGGATGCTTTGAATTAACAGATTTTGGCCGTTACAATTGTTTTTTGAATTAATTAACTATCCTTCTATTTTCGTTTTTGGATTCTTAACCACTTCTTTTTAAATAAAAAAACTACTTCATTATTTCTATTAGATACATACGTAGTGAAGTTAATTCATGAATTTCAAAGACAAACAAATCTTTAAATTCGATTGATTAGTTAAACTCCAACCGCTTTAGTTTATTAATTAATTGTTAATATCAAATCATTATTTGTCAAAAGTCTTATTTGTTTTCACATTTTTTACTATATACTTCTTTTTTTTACTATACAGTATAGTAATTTATAGTAACATTTATTTAACAATTTTAATATTTTATATTAAAAAATTATATCAAAATATTTAAATTATAAATTATATAATTTTAAAAAATATATAAATCTTACGGTACATAATTTTTACCTCTAAAACAAACACATGCTGCGAAGCATCCTGACTATCACGACGTTTCCCACGTGCCTTGATTTGCGTAATTTTCTTTTTTTAAAAAAAAATTGATTTACGTAGTTTTCAGGAAAAGTTTCTTTCCTTTTTCACCTTAAATTTGTTTTAAAATACACATGTGATGTTACCCGCAAAAAAAAGCAATACACCTGTGATGTTTGCTGGTACGTAAGCGTTGTCTACGCGCAGAACAAAAGTTTTTAAATTGACGTGAAATATAAAATTTTAATTTAAAATTAATTGATAATAAATAAAAAATTAATATATATATATATATAATTTTAGATTTAATTTCTATTTTTAACACTCTTCTCTTACTTAAGGTTTATTTACATGCCTATTAGATAAATGTATATGAATAAATCTAATTCAAAATTAATTAACGATGAATGAAGACAATCGACATTATATAAGCATAAATTTAGGTTATATTTGTTTACAACTTCAATTTCGATTTTTTTTACCGTACTTGAAGTTGATAATTAAAATTAGAGTTACATTTATTTAAAATGATTTTAATGCTTCATTTTGCAGTCATTTAATAAACAACATGAAATCACTCCAATTAATAAAAATTTGACTTATAGATACATATATGCTAAAGAATATTGATCAACTTCAATGGTTTGGATTTTTGTTTTGAGAATTGTAATATTAAAAACATGTTGGAATTACCAACTCATGTATATTTTATCATTCAGGGGGTTTGTATTTCTTGGAAATTAATGAAAAGTAAAAAAATTTAAAAAATTATTATTAAAATATTAAAAATTTGGAAATAAAAAATTTTATGAGATCATTTGTGTATTTTATGAAAATTTAGTAAAATTTATATTTAATTTTAAAAAAATTAAAAATATTCTAAATTTTTAATATTTTAACAATAAAAAAATTCCTAAATTTTCTTTTTCATTGATTTCCAATGTGCACAAGTCTCCCTCCCTAATTACAATTCTGTTGTATTTTAGAAAATAAAGAAAATCTAGATAAGCCTTCTTTATTGGCCCTCTTTAATTTGTGTTTTTCTAATTTTTGTGTGATTTCAAAAAAATTAAGTGGACAATCTTAAAAAATGTAAAACACAAGTAAGATTGCTTTAGGATAAGCTAGATTTTCTTTGAAATCCTTAGGTAAAAATAAAGAGGGCTAATAAATTTCCAAGTGGCTCATATTTAATGTAAAATTTATTCAATAAAAAACTTTCAGACAAAACAACCACAACATCACTATAGATATTGTAATGTATTAACAAATCTATCACTATATCATATTGACAAATATTATTAAAGAATACTATTATCACTGTATCATGTAACCATTTGTTCATAATTATAAGTTAAGCTATGGTGATAGTTGATATAAAAATAGATACATGTCACCACTATTTGACAATATTATGATCAATATGTCTATCATAATATGTTCTATTCATATTTGTCTCAATTTTATGCATCTATAGTTGAAACTGTTTGAACTAATAATAACAATATCATAAGTTATCATTTGATATACCGGTAATTCTTCCTGAGTGGTATATTCTGGTCACCGACGAAATTAAATAGGGTGGTGTTTATATTTTTTTTAAAAATTATATAATTTATAATTTTTTACTTAGAATATTAAAAGTGTTTGCTAACTGTTAGTTATAAGGTAAAAAAATAAAGGTACGTAATGTTTCCGATTTAAACCAACATCTTAGCCCTAATTTACTTCCTGCTTCCAAAAATGAATATAAAATATCGTTTCGTATTTTCAACCATTAACACAATATAATAAAAAAAAAGGTACTTGATTGTGTATAAATATTAAAAAGCAAAAGAAGAAAAATGTTAACAGAAGTGATCTTATTTTATTTAAGACGAGTAAATAAAGTTGAGAGTTCATGGTTTGATTCAGTAACAATGCTGTTATTGTGAAATCAGTTCTTGGTAGTCTTTTTTGCATTATCATTATCACATAAATTTTATACATAACTTTTTTTTTTACGATTTATTATATAATTCTAATCTGTTTATTTTATTACCTTCAATTTTAATTTTTTTTCAATTATTAAAACTAGCTTTATAAGAATAATATCATTATCAAATGAAACTTATGATTGCATTTATTTCAACTCTTTACAAGAAAGGTTAAAATAGAACTCTAATGATGTAGCAAATCTTTAGAAATGTTTGTTTGTTTAAAAGAATTGTAAATTTTGTAAATTACCAATTTTGCCCTATTAATATATTTGTTAGGTTTTTTATAATACATAAATTGAAAGTTATTTTTATAAAATGCTTAACATATATAAGAGTATTTTAACCATTAATTTTATATTTCTTCGTGATATTCGTGATTTTTAAAAATACTATTTACATTTAAAATTAATTTAATTTATAATTATCTACAAGGTAATGATCCTTATATTGTAAAGAAATTTATAAAAAATACAATCATTTCTATCTATACACAAAGAAAGTTATGACATTTTTTATTAGATTTGAAATTAATTTTTTCAAATTATAATAGACATACTTTTACCTTTTAGAGTAATTAATTTTTTAAGAGTTGTTGAAAAATTACTCTAAAAAATGAACTACATGGATAATAAAAAAAATCTACTACTTTTGTTATTACAAGAAACTGACATATTCATCAAACTCTAACTTTATTCTAGAAATATTAATGGATTGTGTTGGATCTGAATTATTTTTAAGCACAACACTATTTATGTTGTATTAGATTATGTTGTAACGTTAAGATTTAACTATGTTGACATGATATGATTTAATTTTTTAATTTTATTAAAAATTAATATAATAATAATATAATTTATAAATGCTACGAAAGGGTTAAATATAAGATTCAAATTAATAAGTTATATAAAATATATATAATTTAATAAAAATATATTATAAAACATAAATTTTTTAAAAATTACTAAATTATTTAATACCGTATTATATCGATTCATGCAAAAATAGATTGTATCGTATTAACACAAAAATACTAAAATACAGTTAAAACATAAAGCATTTGACACCTCTATTTTACTCTCAGCGGTAAAATAATACTAGTCAAGAACACATGACGCCAAGGCCGTGACGTGGCCTATCCACTACGACGCTGGAGTCCACGACAAAAATGAACCTCTGGAAAAATTAAAAAAAGTTACGAATAATTCGAGTTTATACGTTAAAATTTATATAATAATATTTAGAGTAATTTTAAAAATTAACGAAAATCATTCCCAAACAAGGTCTAATAAGACTAATGCTATGTAATTTCATCCTTGTTTTTATATTTATGGTTTCTTCTAACATATTCATTTTCAGTGAATATTTATTTCTCTTTTGCCTGGGAAGAATTGATGTTTTTTTTGTAATTGTCTCGAGTACGTAATTAGCAAAGAATATGCATGAGAAACTTAAGTGAAATGTATTTGTTTGGTAAATAAATAACAAAAGTATCATTTTTTATGTGATTTACCGGCAACAAAATTTATATCCGCGCGCGTGATGTGTACAAATCTCGGAAAAAGTAGTAAAATAAAAAATAAATTATATTAACTTGAAATTCGAATAATACCACATCGTTGATCATATAGTAAGTTAATTAATTAAAAAAGACCATTGTCATACCATTCAACCTTTTAAGGAAAAAAAAAGCTCACTCCACTTTCGTCCTGACACAAATGGGTGGACCACTTTGAACGCCCGACAGCGCGGGCGGGGCCGCTGTCAGACACGTCTCGGTACGCCTTTTTCTCCGCCAGTCCCGGCCCCCGCAATTACCTGGCGAGGACGAGGGCAACTCCGTCCTTCCACACGCAAGTAAATAGGTAATCACCAACACCTGGCCATCTAATTACGCCACAGTCTTCATTAATTACCTAATCAACACGTTTAACCGACGTAACAAAAGGAAGCGGGGTTGTTTTAGTGGCGACAATAATTGAAGCGGAGGGGAGGACCTGAACGTCTGGTGTGGTGGTCTCGTCGTTGTCGGAGAGATCTCGAAAGCGACACATGTCTGGGTTCCTTGTCTTCCTCCGACGACGGATGACCTTTTTGAAGCTGAATCGTGGGGGTCCGACGGGCGATGATACCTCCTTCGCACAGCGCTGGATGCTGGACGGTCGGAGTTTTTCTTCCTTCGTCGTCGAGGAGGACAATAACTTAGGGTTGGCGTTTTGCAGTTGGGAGTGGGAGTGGGGGGAAGGGCGGGCCGGGCGGCCAGAGGGGATTGAACTTTAGGGATCGAGAGGGGCAAAATAGGGAAGGCGGGGACGCCCACGGGTTCGCTGCTGCCGCAGGAACCGGTTGACCGATGACGGCCAGGTATGATAGCGCTTTCTGGTTATTGCCCTTTTTTAAAGCGAGGTGAGAAGTGGAGGGGAGAGGGATTGGGCGGGCGCGATGAGGTCGCGGGAATTGTTTATTGCTCGCGTATCTCGTGATAATCCAGAAAAAAAAACATTTCAACTGCTTCGGGAGTAGAGAGAGGGGGGGAGAGAGAGAGAGGGGGAGAGGTATGAATAGTGAATACTTTTTTTGGATGAATAGGCCAATGGCATGATTTCACCAGCACTGACTGCCGTTCCTCCGCCTCGTCGTCCTCACCTCCTCTTGCAGCTGCCGCTGCTGCTGCTCCACACTGATGGCGAGTGCTGGTTCTTTGCCATTACTCTCTCCCTGGTTAAGCTTTAAATGATTGGTGAGGAAAAGAGGCTTGATTTTATTTCTTTGGGAAAAAGAAGGCATGCAAATTAGGAGATTGTGTGCAGACAGGTTCATTGGTTGCTGATTTGATTTGGGCTGGTTCTCACCCGTTCATCGTTGTTGGGATAAGCAAAGTTTGCCTCTTTTTATCCTTGTTGGTTCTTTTGAGAACCAACCAGGCCGCGCCTTCCTGGCGGCAAACTTGGTGGTTCTCTATTCTCCAAATCAAATCACCGTTTCCGCTCATTCCCCCTTTTTTGGAAGGGGTAGATAGGCGTGGGAAATGATGTAGACCTTTCTTCCTGGTTGGGAGTAGTCTCTGGTGGGGCGGTGGAGTCCCCTTCCTGTCTTTTTACTTGCAACTTCTCCCTGCAGAATGTGAAGCAAAGCAGACAAGTCGAGGAAAAAGGTCTGTTTGGTGTTGATACGGTGTTTTTTCCATGATGGGTAGTCAAATGGGTGTTTGGTTGAGGAGGTGGCTGATGAGTCGAACGGTGCATGTGGTCCTGTGGGTGACCATGTCGGCCGCGGTTTGGGTAGCCATCCGTCTGGGTATGAAGGGCCACAGCATGGAAGCTGCAAAAACTTTGCTCGTGAGCATGTGCGAGGAGCGTGCCAGGATGTTACAGGATCAGTTCGCGGTCAGCGTCAATCACGTCCACGCCCTTGCCATACTTGTTACTACCTTCCATTACAACAACAACCCATCCGCTATTAATCAGGTAAAACTACAACTGATTCTTAAAAGTACGGTAGATCACTAGATTGATCTGGTAAAAAGTTTTGTTATTTTAGTTCATACGGAAATAACAACTGCAATAACATGGATTGGTTTCTGGTAAAAAGTTCTATCTACCCACCTTTCTGCGAATCTTTACTCCCACAAAATGGTTTGGTAGATATATAACCTGCATGTTCAATTCCTCTTAATCCTCCTTTAAGCTCTTGTGGAAGAATTTGCTGCTCATTTCTTTCAGAGTAGTTCGAGCCCTTCTTCTGATGTAGTTGGGCCATCTTTCAGAGTGTTTTTGCGGAGTACACGGATATGACAGCATTTGAGCGGCCATTATTCAATGGGGTGGCCTATGCACAGCGAGTGGTGCATGCAGACAGAGAAAAGTTTGAGAATGAACAGGGTTGGATGATTAAAACAATGAAACAAGAACCCTCACCTGTTCAAGATGAATATGCACCAGTTATTTTTTCTCAAGAAACAATTTCATACATTGAGGCACTTGATATGATGTCTGGAGAGGTAGACCTACTGATTCCAATGAAGTTCCAAGCACGCATAAAGAGCTATGCACGCTTCATTCTTCTTGGGTTTCTCATTTTTTGTCTTTTGTATCCTTTTTGGTTTTCATCAACTATTTTGATGTTGGTGCAGGAGGATCGTGCTAATATCTTAAGAGCCAGAGCTACTGGCAAAGCTGTTCTTACGAACCCTTTCAGGTTGTTACAGTCCAATCACCTTGGAGTGATTCTAACTTTTCCTGTGTACCGCTCAAGGCTTGCATCAGATGTTACTGCCGAAGAACGCATAAAAGCAACTGTAGGGTGAGATTTACAAATCTGTTCCGGTGACTTCCTTTCATGTCTCTATTGCAAAATTCCATAAAACTTTGGCAAACATAGTCATTTTCAGACAGGGACATGAGCAAGCAGGAATGTAAGCTAAAACAGGCTCAATTACTCTTAATTTTTAATAGCACACTCTTACTCTTGTGAACCATAAAATACCATAAAGCCCATGGATTTCAAGATAATTGCAATTGCTTTAGTGCAGTTGTTAATATGGCATCATATCAACAAAGATGTGCACATAACCTAGTTATAACATTGCTTTTCTTGCAATTAATAATAGCATTTGATATGTTCACTTGTGACTGTCAATCTAAAAGTGTCACATTAGAAAAAATGAAGACAAAATTTAATATATATGGGGGGTTTGTGTTGCTTGGAAAATCAGGAAAATGAAAATAAGGAAAAAAATTTATGATTTTCTGGTGTTTGTGCTGTTCAATGAAATGAAGAAAATAATAAAAATGTGGAAATGTATAAAAGGACTTATTTTCCCTATTTACAGACCTTCCCCTTCAAAACCTTAAAACCCTTTCACGTGTGTTTGTCCTCTGTGCCCTTGCATGTCTGTCCTTTGCCCCCTTGCACATCCTTCTTGGCATTCCATCGTGCACGTCATTCTTCGCCAAAAGTCACCTCCCCTCGTGTGTTCTTCTCATTCTTTGGCGGATCTCCTTTGCATGCGTCGTTCTTCACTTGATCTCGTTGAATCTCCTCTGTGCAAGTTGTTCTTTGTTGGATGTCATTGAATTGCCCTCGCATGTGTTGTTCTCTGTTAGATCTCTCTTGAGTGTGTCGTTCTCCACAGGATCTCCCTCGCACATTCGTCCTCCCCTATCCATCGCACGATCTTCTCTCCACCGCATCTCCTTGATGTGCAATCTCCGCTTGTTCTATGCCTCTTCTCAGGTATAATAATGTACACTATGATTTACATATATAAAAAATATTGTAATACATGCATGATTATTTGTTGTATGAACTGTTATGTATAATACATGTATGATTATTTGTTGTATGAACTGTTATGTATAATACATGTATGATTATTTGTTGTATGAACTGTTATGTATAATACATGTATGATTATTTGTTGTATGAACTGTTAAGTATAATACATGTATGATTATTTGTTGTATGAACTGTTAAGTATAATACATGTATGATTATTTGTTGTATGAACTGTTATGTATAATACATGTATGATTATTTGTTGTATGAACTGTTATGTATAATACATGTATGATTATTTGTTGTATGAACTGTTATGTATAATACATGTATGATTATTTGTTGTATGAACTGTTATGTATAATACATGTATGATTATTTGTTGTATGAACTGTTATGTATAATACATGTATGATTATTTGTTGTATGAACTGTTATGTATAATACATGTATGATTATTTGTT
>JAMKPZ010016003.1:0-14742 GCA_024699675.1 Amphibolis antarctica | reverse complement strand
GAAGGAACTGGGTGATTATCCTTTCATGAGTTTTTGTAAGGCCAAAGGAGTTAAAAGAGACAAAAGGTGAATAATAGAAGTTATTGACCTGTGGTTTCGTGGAAGTGATATTCTAAAATAAAAGAGTTACGCTAAACAGTGATATTAGTGTAGTTGGACATAGGTGAAGTTGGAATTTTCAGGAACATGATTGGTTTGGTTCATGCCTCAGTGCTTCCATTTATAATGTACAACAACATAGATATTCTGTGATGTAATTCAAAAAATTGTTTTGTAAAAATCAAATCATCAACCTGTTTAAATATGGTACTTGTCCCAGATCTAGGACTTCCAATTAAGAGAAGCTTCCTAGCAACTTGTAGCTCAATGTAGTCCGGAGCAACTTTGCAATACATGTTTTTTGGTTGTTCCCCAGAATTGCAAGCCCGTTTAGAAGGGATTGGTAGTGACAGAATAGAGCAATACAATTTAGTTCCTCGCTGCGAAGTCAGAGACCATCTTTCGTGAATTGAGCTGAATTATTATTTGAAGACAAAGAAAGTGTTAATGGACTGACCTTGCTCCATAAATTCCCCTTTTTAGTTTTCTGACCCTCCTCCCGGTATGTTCCATCGGCATCCAACCAAAAATTTGGACATCCAGCATACTGTACTCCAGCATACTGCACTTCAATTTATTTCTTTTTATCTCATAATTTAACAATAAGATGGGGAATCTATATTGGAAAACAGTTTTTCTTTTATTTCGAAAATCAGCTAAATACAAGTTGAAGAGGCTCATGGCAACATACCCAAAGCAGTTTGAGCTCAGTCTTGGTAATCTCCCTTCCATTTATAGATATCCCTGTATTTCCATTGCTAGCCTCCTGCATTAGCTTGCCTCCTATGTTCAGATGCGGACTGATAAACATCTTGGGCTTATGACCCTCCTGCAAAATTTCAAACAGATAAAAGGGGAAATTATAGTCAGAACAGAGGAATAGAAGACTATATAATGTCTCCTTGTGATTTAATCGATTACTTCATTTACTTGCAGTTTGCAATTATTAAGGTGTACCAACTACATAGACAGATAGATAATTTGTTGTTCCCTTAGCTTGATTTGTTTGCCTCTACCCAGTATTATTGTTGATGACATGGTGGCAAATGCTTGCCGGCACTATTATTATGATTGATTTCGAATATGACTATCCTAATTAGCAACAAATGTAATTTACTTGCGAAGAGAACCGAAGAAATTCCGAAAGGAAGGGGAACACAAGTACTGAACTCCCTCACCTTCCCCCAGAGTCCAGATACGTTGTCATACCAATATTGTCCTGGCGCAAGCTTACTCGGCGTACGCGGGCAATTGAGCAACAACCCCATCTCCTCCGCCGTCAAGGATCTCCTGTTAACAAAGACATGCTCGGGTCTTATCTGGTTCAGCTCGGAGCACCTCTCGGTGATCATCAGCTGCTGGAACTCCCTCTTGCTCAATATCCTCTTAAGCATTCTGGAGTCCCTCCCTAGACGCCCCCACCTGGACAAGGGCACGGGCCGGCCCAGGCAAGATAGACACTTCCTTCCTTCCGGCATGGACCCCATTGCGGGGATCACGCATCGGAAGCAGAACCTCGCGTTGCAGACCAGGCACGATTCCTTGTCCGTGAACACGTTCCCCCCGCCGCATCGGTAGCAATAACTTCTCTTCACCACCACCACGGCCAGCCTCCACCGCTCCTTCACTTTACCGAAGGACTCATCTTCGTCGACGCCATCCTCCTCCCGGGAGCTGACCACCGGAACACGAGTCGCGCCCGAATCCTCGGAGATCTGGTTGTGGACTTCACCACCATCGGGCTGGTGGTACGATTTGTCCTCGTTACTGTTAGTATCATCGGGAAAGGCTTTGATCAAGGGGATGGAAGTAGAAGAGGATCGGGTGGAGGGGACGCCGTCGGTGAGGGTGATTCGGCGGCGGACGTCTACGGGGAAGACCCTAGGTATGTCGCAGGAGACAGGGGGGCCAAGGTACTCCACGGCTAAAGAATACTCGATGCGGTTGTCGCCGCCATTCTCCTCCATCTCATTCCTCGACTTTTGACAACCGTAGTGTTTTCGCCTCGATTCGAAATCTTCCTCCTCCTCCTCCTCCTCCTCCTTCTCCGTTCCTTCGTTCCTCCCTCTCGAGTAACGATGGTGTGAGGCGGAAACGGACGAGTTGACGCGGCCCTAAATTTCATGCTGCGTCCCGCGACGACCGCTGTCGTCAATCGTATTGTTTTCGTACGTCCGCGATTTCTTCAATCGTACAGTAATGTGGTAAATATAAAACAAAAATTTATAATAATTTTTTTTTTAAAATAAAATATAAAAATATTGTACAAAATATTATTTTCGTTATAATAAAAAATATATAAATTTTTATAATATTATAAAAAAATATTGACATAGTAACAAATATTATCGTTATAATAATAACAAAATATTTTTTATAATATTGTAATCAAAAAAAGTTCGTGTATATTCGTCTTTTTGTTTTTAGAAAAAAAAAGAAAAAGTCTGAAATTTTTTTTAAGAAAATAAAATATTTGTGTATATCAAAAAGTGAAAAATAAACTTTTTAATCGTGTAAATATTCTAAATTTTCACCTCTTTTTCTAAAGTCAATTTACCTCCTTCCGCCGATCGCAAGCTCGAAATTACGATCATGAACGTCAAGCAACATACTCTCTCTCCTCGATTTTTCGACTAAAATCAAACTTATGACGACCAAATGATATTTAATATAAATTTAGTTTACTAATGTTGAAAAATGTAACCCTTTTTCACGATTTTTCAAGGCACTTCTGCTTACGTCACAGTTGATTAATCCCCACTAAAGTTTTATAAGTAGTAGTTGTTTCTGGATAATGACCAGGCATGCAGGTCGTACTTTTGTGGCTCCATTAATGACCCGATTACAATAAGGTAAACGGCTAAACGCAATCGGATTGGATCCGCAAGAAGCGCGCGAAACAAATCCTTTGGCGTTCGCCTCTGAAACGATCCATATGCCCGATAAACGGAAGAGCCAGAGGCGACCACCTCTGCCTCGCTGAAATGGAGTTCGTCACGGTCGCGGAAGGAAAAACCCTAGACCCCAAATGCTCCACCCTTGTCCTGGTATACTCCTCTCTCTTTCTCGTCCTCCTTCGTGAAACGGTATTTTCTACTTGGTGTAACGCACTGAATTTTCGCAGCCAGCACTGTCGATCGGAAATGTGGGGCAGCTGGCGGTGGACCTGTTGGTGTCTACGACAACGGCCGAGAGAGTTGCGTACCTGGACGACCCGAACATTCTCCCGTGCGTCGGAAACAATGCTTACTCTCCTTTACCCGAAGGTGATCTCACTCTGCCACTCGAAGGTAAGCACCGTCTTCGTACATGGTGGATTTTCGTACCTCGCCCCAACTTCTTCTTCGTTACCTTTTCGGTCATAGACACGTCCTTTCTTAATCGGTCAGCTTTTTAATTGTCAAATTGCAGGGAATGGGAAATGAGGTAGGCAGTAGGTGCTCCCTCTTATAGATATGAACGTTCTTGATACATAGCCGTGAACTAGTTGCTTTTGTGTTGTTTTTCGCGTGATCTGTGTTTTTATTTTTAATTATATGTGATACCAACTTTACTGAAATAAACAATACTCTTTTCCATTTTTTCCAGCTTATGAATTGCCGGAAAAAGGGCTAACCGTTATCCAGCAAAGATCTCCCGTTATCACGGTACGGTGCGGCTCTTTTTCCCTTTAGTTTCTTCATGTCAATTTAACATCTTATCTAACAAGCCACCAAATTCGTAATTAATTCTCCACCAAGGAATATAATGTCTCTAATGTCATGACATTCTCTTGTTTTTCCCAGCACTTTTTATTTCTTACTTTTATCATTCAATTTCATGATTTATTATTTATCCCTGTATATGCAGAAGTACTTGGAAAATGACATCTTGATACAAGAAAGGATGCATACATATGCATGTATATGTATACGTATATGTGTACATGTATGCATATCTTTATGTATGTGCATTTGTATATTTACTGGTGTGTGTGTGTGTAGATATGAAAAGCAGAAGAAAATGCATAAATTGTGTTTCTTTCCCTTTTAGCGCAGAAGAACATGTTATCGATGTGTTTATTTCGGTGGGATCATTCATTTACTGGTGCTAAGAGTTACTAGTTACCTATGGGAGGAGATACCAACAATTGAATTCTCTACGATTTTTTTGGAGTTGGATGCTTGGGTTGTTCATTGTCTTCTGCTTAGAGTGGGGCAAAAAAGGGGGAGCAAGTGGAAGCCACTACAAACCTATATCCATTTGTGTTACCATTATATTTCTTAAAAAATAAAGAAAACAGAGAAAATCTAGACATACTAGTAGAAAGACAAATCTATGTTTGAGTGTGATTATCTTGTTTATTCCATTTGGTGCTCGTGATTTGGTGTATTCCACCTGGTGCTCCTAATTGTTTCCCTTTGGCGATTGTCATAAATGTGACAAGTACATCAAAAAAAAAAAAAATTTCTCATGTTTGTGTTTGCACTTGATTGCCCAACATGACCAACCATTGCTATTGCCTATCAAAGGTCATGTTTGTGTTCATTGATGAATGGTCAATGTGATTGGTTATTGTTTTTGCCTAACTCATTAACATGATTGTTCATTGGTCATGCTTGCTTGTCCAAATGGCCTACCATTGCTTGTGTTTGTTGTTGCTAAATGATAAATGTGATTGTCCATTGCTTGTTCCTACCTAATTGACATGCTTGTGCTTGTCATTTTCTCATGTCTGTTGTTACTGAATGATTATTGTGATCAATTATTCTTCTTTCCCACCTATTGTTGAAAAGTAGAAGTGATTAACCTTTGTTTGTCCTTGTGGAAGCTCCCACATTGATGAATGTAGTGATGAGAGATTGGCTAATATATGATAATTTTCTTCACTTATTACCATTTGATTTTAAGATGAAATATCTCACATATCCATAAGGCATTTGTAGACTTAAAATAAGTCACAGATAAAGGAAAGTGAGGAAAGTCACACACCAATAAGTGCAAGGATGAAACCTAGGCTAATCTATGATAAATTCTTCTACTTATTATCAATTGATTTTGAAATGAAATATTTCACAGTATCTACGGCCAATCGTGTCTTTGTTCTTGCCAATGCTATTGCAACTATTGTTATGGCCTGCCTACCACCATTGTTGATCAGCTGATGTGACTATTGGCAGTTGTTTTAAATTTTTTATATATTTCTTTTTCTTAGTTGTGTAAAAGTCAATTGCAAGCTATGCATGTTAAATGCTTTGGCTTAAGAGGGGTGTGTTAAGTGGTTTCTTCTTGGATCTTGACTAGGTTACTTGTAGTTTAAGAATCGGTTACTTGTTGTCAAGTAATGAAATTGCACTCTTTCTCAGTAACAATAATATTGTTTTTTGGAAAGGTATAACAATAATATCGTTTCATTCTTAATTTATTAACTGATTTTTCTGAAATAAATGACTACAGAATTTAGTTTAGTTGAATGAAATGGGAAAACGTTTTTCATTGCACTGGTGCAGGGCATGATGATTGAATTCGCAAAAAATATTGCAAATTTTGCAGCCATCACTGGTATGAAACATGTTATCATCCTTTCTAGTTTAGACTCTGGAAGAAGAAAAACAATCAATGCACCAAGGTATCTGGTATTTTGATTCTAACAAATATTAGTTTCAGTGTGATAGAATAATCTGCTTTATTCATTTAAATTTCAATTCTTGATTCATTTTCTGGTTCCAGTGACGTGAAGATCCACTATATTTCAAGTGGCACAAGTGAAATTGAAGATAGTTGTGAAAAACTTGGGTGGAAAAGATTTGAGGAATATCAGCCGTCTCAAAGGCGATGGAAGCAGCTGAGCTCACTGGCAGGGGGAAATGCAGTACAAGTAGACTTTGATGAAGAAGATTTTGAAGATGAGGACTATTATCCTAGCTTACCATTTGCTGCACTGTTCTGTTTCTGCAAGGTGCTGTTTCAGAAAGGGCAGGATTACACTGTCCACTTTACTAAGCTGGGTAGAATATTTATTTCTGACTTTAGATGCATTTTTGGGTGATAGGCTAAGGGCTTGAAGGTCACTTGCTTATTGTGTCACTGTTCAGAAGGAGATAATATTCCAGAGTCGTTCCAATTAGCAGAGGCAGCATGCAAGCTTCTGGGATTGAACCCAGGAACTGTTAACGGTGAGTTTGATTTTTGGTGGATTAGATTGCACCATTCTGCGACCGTTTTGGCATTTAATGCATGTTTGATGGATTGACAAATGACAATATAGTTAAGCTTCCAATTTCTTCTGATGTCTAATTTTATACACAGAGCTGTGTTGCCCTTCCTTTCTTACACAGGTAATGGAAGTGATGGTTTGAGGATTCCATTCTCTTGGAAAACTATCTATGGACCGCCACCGGATACGTCACTGTTCTAGGCAAAATATTTGTTGATTTTGATGAAGTGGAGCATATCTTAACATGCCGTGAGAGACTCCCGTCATCTTTGGATTGGCATATGTTTCATGGATCATCCTATTCTTGTTGCACCAATCATTTCGTTGTCATTAATAGGTAAGTAATTTGTTACCTACCTAGTGTCTTGTATTTTCCCTCATTATGTGCTGATCTCTTAAAAGAAGGTTCGGTTAGTAGTACTGATATGATTGTATTCTTACGAAAATTCATAACCAGGCTACAGAAATTTCGATACAAGAAAAACCAGGAAGAGTTATTTGATATTAAATGAGATACACTACCCAAATACCATGTTATTTGTCTAGATGTATAAAGCACAATATAGTAACAAGTAAAGAAAGCGACAAAATACAATGTCATGTGATATGTAATATAATACTCACCGACGCATTGACGTCGGGTTATCAATGTAAGTCCGTAATTGACGGGTGATAGGCATTTGGGAATTATGATTCTGTAAAAATGTTTTCCTGTCGAATATATTATTAAACGTGCTTGTTGAATTTTAACATTTTAGGATACATATTAATTATGTTTCGGTTTAAATGCGGTGTGTGTTTTTAAAATTTTGATGGAAGTTGTTAACTTACGAAAAAAAATTTATTCGATAAAAACGTAAAGCAAGGTGAATCAGTCTTTTCCTGATAATAAATTATGGATTCGCGCCACTAATGTGAATGTGGACGTAGAATTAATTGAAATCAGTCCTGTGTACGGAAGAAAACGCTTAGAAAATGCATCTCACGATGGTGAAGTGAGATTTTGATTTCTTTTGCAAGCAGTTTCAAATAAAACTTCTGCAGAATGGAGGACTTGATGGTACTGCCCTTGGGTATTCGTGATTTGTTGATTTCCGTATGTGACTTGCGAAACCACTGTCATTTTCCAGGATTTCCCCAAGAATAAGATGCACCCACTCCTTTCACACACAAGAAGTGATCCTATGCTCTTCGGATCCGTACCAACGATACTAGGTAAACAAACACGTTACCGAAAGGAAAAACTGGGTTGCTTTCGAAATGGTATCGTCTTTTTAAAAAGAAAAGAAAAAGAAAAACAGTTTTTACGTTTCATTCTAAATTCAACCTTTTCGGCAAAACCGATAGGAATCTGTTCACCTGCTTCTTCTTTTTCAGGAAAATGAAAGTAACTTTGCGATAACATTTATATTGATTAATTTACTTATTTTATATTAAAATTATTTTTTTTCTTTTCTCTTATCTAAAAATTAATTTTTCTCATTTTCAAAATAGAAGAGTAGTGAGATTGTGAGTTTTAAATAATTCTTAGGTCTTGTTTATTTTTTCAACTTTAACTTCAACTTTAATTTTACATAAATTCTTATATATTATCATTATCGTACAAATTTTTATATATAAATTTTTACTTTACAATTTATTATATAATTCTATCATTATTTATAAAATTATTTTTAATTATAGTTATAAAGTTAAAATTAAATAAACAAACAAAAGATTCGGTTTAATGATATGTGACCAACAATCTCATTAAAATATTCCTTCTGCCACAGAAAGCGGGTCAAGCAAAGCAGCACATCCGTGCCCTCTTCTTCTTGTCCGGGGAGGCAACAACGCGTTCAACACTCCTCCGTTCGAGTTTCACTTTTTTTAGGTTTATTTGTTTAAAAGTTAAATATTATATATTTTTACTTTTTACTATATATATTATAACTATATACATTAACCTTTTATTATATAATTTTAAAAAAAACATAAATCTCATTTTATTTAAACAAAACCCTACTTTAAAAAAAGCAACTACTTGTTTGGATATTTTACTAAGGTAAGGTAAATTTTATGATTATTTAAAAATTATACGATTTACAATAAAAAAAATAATATTTATTAAAATATGTAATAGAATAATAAATAGTATTTATTATATTAATACGAAGATAATATTTTTATAGTTACGATGAATAATAAATAAATATATAATAAAATAATAAATAATATTTATTATATTAATGTAACGATAATTTTTTTAAAAAATTGTGATAATAGTATTTTTTTTAGAGTTATCCTATCTAATAAATAATAAATAACATAAAATTTATTTAATAAATTATATTATAAAATATTACGATACATAATTTAAAAAAAAATAGAGTTACGTAAAATAAAATATATAGATATATAAAATTTTAAAATAATAAATATATACGCATTTGAGTAAAATCATGAAGCAAGGTAAAACGAACGAATTATTACGGCCGACGTATAATAGGTTCGTGCTTATCGTCGTGTTTGACAAATGGGCTCCATCCGACATGCGAAGACTTTACTAACGCGGCAGGCCGACTTCTTGTTTTGACCCAATTATAATTGCAGAAAGAAGGGAGCCTCAGGTGGAGATCGAAGAAAAATTTGTTCATCTTCCTCTCTGTTTTCGTCGCCCTCTCTCTCTCTCTCTCTCTCTCTCTTCCTCTGCCTACAAACTACGGCCACCGAAGAAGCGCCACAATCCCCGATTCCATCTGCGAGCCTTCGCCCAGATCTGCAAACCCAATAGTTTTCGGCAAGTCGCGGTTGTCGTCGCAGCAGCCATACCCAACAACGAGGTAAAAGGCACAGAACCCAGAGCAAAGCTCGAAAGTTCCCCATTTGCCATCCTCCTCCTAAACTTCTTCTCACTGAAAAGATTTGCCCTCGCCGATGATCTCCGGTCCGTTGGTGTCAGATGCTACTGGAGCTCCAATACTGCTCTGCTGCTGCTAATGGTGGTGGTGACTTTTTGCGATTTGCGGGTTTGGTTTCTACGAGTGGCCGATTTTTGATGTTGGGTGGTTCGATTTTACCGGAAATATGATACGGTTTTTACTTTCAAGTCTGCTGCTTTTGCACTGCATCTGCTGCGTCACGGCAGCCGATCTGGGTGTGAAGGCCTGCGGCAACACGAGGGCTGAGTACCCTTTCGGCTTTAGCTCCGATTCGCCGATATCTTTGAATTGCTCGGATAAACAGATACCCATGATCAGTACGTTTCCGGTCATGAATATCACCCGTGAAAGCATCATCCTTTCCGTTCCTCACTCTTGCAACCGCCCGATCTCGGCCGCCAATGCTTTCTTCAGCGACAACTATGCTGTCACCTCGACGAACTCTCTGGTTCTCGGGAATTGCACACATCGCGATATCCCCGATTGTCCCAGTAGTATCAATCTCACGGGTTGCAGCACCTTTGAATGTCTCTACGACCACATCCAGGGCGGGTTCTTGACGAAGGAGATGATTAACCATACCAGCGAAGCCTGTTCCGGTTTGGTTTCGTCGAACAACGGGACAAGCAAGGGAATCGCCCAGTTGGACTGGTGGCTGGGAGGAGGGTGTGAGCTTTGCGCGGACGACACGCAGTGTAGAATCAGAACACATCCGGTGACTCAGAAGCAGACCGTCAACTGCAAGTGCAAGCAAGGGTTCGCCGGAGATGGGTTCGTCGCCGGCACGCAGTGCCATAAAGGTACGACACTCTTGACGGAAAAATTGTCTCATATCTCGTATCAGTGAAATTAAAACTTTTATATTATTTATAAATTTTTATTAATTAATTAATTTTAATAAGATAAAATTTACGTAATATTAAAATCAATTATTATATATATATATATATATATATATATATAAGACATCAAATTTAACGAATAAAATTGAAACTTTTATATTATTTATTTATTTTTTTCTATTGAGCAATTTAGGTTATATTTAGGAATAACTTTTTTAACTCTAAAAGTGAAAGTGATTTTTCCAGTTTTCCTTTTCAAACACCTATGTTATTGGAAGTGATTTTTAAGTTTAAGAATGATGAAGTTAATATAAAAAAATTATTTTAAAAATCAATTTATGTCGTTATGTCATTAGGAATGATTTTTGAATTTGAAAATAAGTCGGAAAAAAGTGTCGGAGAATCATCAAAAAAAATTTCACGAACCATGTCTGCGTTGGCAACTGCAGGATCTCGCAGGTGCAAAGCTTCCGGCTACTTGTCTGGAAAATGCGGTTCAAATTCCAGAATTGCACTCTTGATCGGAGGTAGATAGCGTTCCTCCTGCTTTCTGTAAAACACTAGGGATTGTTCCAATTATTGACCGTCATCAATCCACGATTGGGTAGGGATTATCGCCGGCGCTGTCCTAATGGCCGCCACTACACTCCTCTGTTGCTTCTTCAAGAAGCGCGCCGCTTGGTCGAATCGAAGAAACAGCACCAGACAATTGCTGTCCGAGGCCTCCTGCTCCATTCCCCTCTACAGCTACAAGGAAATCGAGAGAGCAACGGAGGCTTTCTCTGCCAAGAACAGACTCGGGACCGGAGCCTATGGCACGGTTTACTTCGGCAAGCTCCACAACGACGGTCTCGTCGCCGTGAAGAAGCTCAGGAACCACGACGGCGACAGCATAGAGCAGGTCATGAACGAGATCAAGCTTCTCTCTTCTGTCAGTCATCCCAATCTCGTCCGGCTTCTGGGTTGCTGCATCGAGAGGGAGCAGCGTGTGTTGGTTTACGAGTTCATGCCCAACGGCACGTTGGCGCAGCACCTGCAGAGGGAGAAGGACGAGGTGCTTCCCTGGACCGTCCGGCTGAACATCGCCACCGACACGGCGAAGGCCATCGCCCACCTTCACTTCGCAATTCACCCCCCCATCTATCACAGGGACATCAAGTCCAGCAACATACTCCTGGACCGCAACTTCAACTCCAAGATCGCCGACTTCGGCCTCTCTCGGATGGTTGTGACGGAGTCTTCGCACGTGTCGACCGCGCCGCAGGGGACGCCGGGATACGTCGACCCAGAGTACCATCAGGATTTCCACCTGACCGACAAGAGCGACGTGTACAGCTTCGGAGTCGTGCTTGTGGAGATATTGACGGCCAAGAAGGCCGTGGACTTCAACCGGGGACGGAGCGAGATCAATTTGGCGGCGCTGGCGGTGGCCAAGATCGGGAAGGGGTGCGTGCGGGAGATCCTAGATCCATGTCTCGAGCCCATCAAGGACGCCTGGACCTTTTCCTCCATTCACAAGGTGGCAGAGCTGGCGTTCAGATGCCTGGCGTTCCACAAGGACATGAGGCCGTCCATGTTGGAGGTGGCCGAGGAATTGGAACAGATCAGGATCGATGGTTGGGAAGCTGCAGGGAGGGACAACACCATTCCGTCGGCGGCGTCTTCCTTGCGCTCTTCCTCGTCCAGAGTCACCGACAGGTCATGGGGAGCGCCGAAGAGCAGAGAGTTGCTCCGTATAAATTCCATAGACGACGGGAGGTACGATTCGCCTGTATCGGTGCAGGACCCATGGCGGAGCGAGCAGAGCTCACCGTCGGCCGACAGGTTGTTGGCAAGTGTCGTTCGATGAGTCGTGCCCTACAGAGCACTTTTCTTTTCTTTTTCAATGGAGATTATGTGTGTAACAACCCGCTCACAGGCTGCAAAATCGCCTTATGACCGTGGTTTAACTACGTGCCCCTAACTAAACATGCCAATGCAAGGCCTGCTGCCATAGTCGGTCCAAAACGGAAAAGGGAATAATCACGGCAAATTAACAATAAGTTGTATGATGATAACATCACATAAATACTGTCACGAGTTACCGTCCAGATTCAAGAGAAACAATTACATCCACCCACACAAAAATCCAGCACAAGACAACTTATACGGTTCACATACATGCAGTTCGGTCATAACCATGAAGGAAATTAAACATTAGGGCAGAAAAGCATGAAAGCCAAGCAGAACAACGAAGTGCGGCCTAAAAAGTGACCGCCGGTCACACACCAAAAAGCTCCCAGCCAACTCCTGCGCGTAGCCTGCTTACCCGCCACCGGATCCCTGCCTTGAAGAAGTTCCTGCAATGATTTTTAAGGCCAACAATAACAACATAAAATCAATTGTGCATGAAGTAGATAGAAGCATCTTTGCCTAAATCGTCATACTGCAATAACGCCCGTTCCACTCATGGACTGCATCTCCGCCAGGAAATATTTCAACCGGCCTGCCTGGCTGGATTTCCTCTTTGAGGCATTCCTCGCGGCGAATCTCTCTCCAGCCCTCCGCCTTCGGCATTCCCTGCATTGAAAAAATTTGAAAGTAATTACATGCATGGGATTAACAAATTTGATTAAATTTTCGCTTGATAATAAGCAAAAATGTTTATATATCATCGTTCAGGTTTAAATTTCATTTTAATTAATGTAGAATTATTCAAGCATTTTTTCTTATTTTCGAATTTTTTATTAATTTGTATACTTACATGCAGGTATCTATATAGATGGATTTAATTATATAAATATGTTCTGAATCATATTAAAGTTCACTTTAAAGTTGATTAATAGTGAAAAATCGATGAAAATCAAAATCAACCCCTCTGGCATTGTTGATGGAGGGATGAAGGAATCAAAGCATGCAGTGGAATCGTGCTTGCTTGCTCCGCTTGTATGTATGAAGTTGCCTGCCGGCTTTGAAAAGCAAACGAATTTGGAGCCAGCACAGACCACATTGTGGACCATGGACGATGATCGCCGGCCGGCTTCCTCACGACCCATATATCGATCAGTGCTTGATTTCTTTACAAATCGATCTATATATATATATATATAGATAGATATATGCCTATCGATCAATCATTTAATCAATACGTACATGCTCTTGCATGGCCTCTTCCGATCATTAATTCATTCACGACGACAATTTAACGATGGTGTCGAGGTCGATCGAGTAATGCGATCAAGTTTGCCACGTACGTACGTAGGGGATTGATCGATTAGTTTCGATTAATTGACAACCAGACGGTGCTAATTAATTAATTAAAATTCATGCATATCGAAGCCAGAAGAAGACCCATACGTACGTACAGCTTGCTAGCGCGATAAATCGAAACAGCCCGCATGCATGCATGCGTAAACGGACCGGAATTGTAGAAGATGATGGCCGGTCGCCCATCTAGGCCCATTGATCTTAAGGCCCAAATATTATTTTACATTCATTTTTATTCAGTTTTGTTTCAACAGAAATTGACGAGTGAAGAAGGACGCGGAGAAAAGGGGGAAAAAATCTGCGTCGGTGCATCGAGGGCGTCGGTGCGTCGGGCGAAATCGAGGGTTCGTTCCGCGCGTGGAAGCTTCGTCGATTGACGACTACGCGTGGAAGCACCGGCGATCGACAATTGCGCGTGAAGGAGAGAGATCCGCGCGAGGAGGCTCCGGCGATCGACGACCTACGCGCAGTCCGCCTGCGTTGGGAGTGAAAGGGTCGTCAGCCGGGTTCGGCTTCCCGCAAAGGGTCGTTGCCAAGGTTCGTGCGTGAAACAGACGGCGCCAGTGTCCGGCGACCAACGCTCGGCTTGCGTGCGTGAAGCTGTTCTTCTGCCAAGGTTCGTGCGTGACATAGACGGCGCCTGTGTCCGGTGACCATCGGTTTACGTGCGTGAAGTACTCTTCCGCACAGTAGTACACCACTCCTCAGCCGGTAGGGCAGTTCAGTCAAAGAATATACTGATTTGGGATTGATCGATAGTGATCAGTGGGTCAGTGTTGCAGTGATTACTTGGTTTGCATTGTGATGTTTTTCTCCATTGTTTATGGATGATACAGATGCATGTTGAGTATTGGTTGATCTGATCTGAACTGTGTAACCTTTATTGAGATTAGTGCCGGTTGGATTTGGTTGGACCGTGGTTTTTTATCTCCTCACTCTGAGGGGGTTTTTCCACGTTAAATCCTGTGTGCCTTGTTTGTGCTTTGCTTGTTTTGTTTATTTAGGTCGGCCTTTTTCCCAACAAGTGGCGCCCACCGTGGGGCCAGACCTAAATTGTTACAGCTTGAAAGCAAGAATGGAAGCAAACACTAGTAGAATGATTTCTCTAAATGGAACAAACTATCAAGCTTGGAAAGGGAAGATGGAAGATCTCCTTTATGTAAAGGAATATTATAAGCCTGTTTTTAATACAGAAAGGTCAGATGACAAGACAGATGAACAGTGGAAGATTCTACACCGTCAGGCTTGTGGCTTTATACGACAGTGGGTAGATGATAATGTGTTGAATCATATTTCTGATGAAATTAATGCAGGATCTCTTTGGAGCAAGCTGGAAGAGTTGTATGCTCGTAAAGAAGGCACTAATAAAATGTTTCTCATTAAACAGTTGATGCATTTGAGATACAGGAATGGAACACTTGTAGCAGATCATGTGAAC
>JAMKPZ010016001.1:0-10469 GCA_024699675.1 Amphibolis antarctica | reverse complement strand
TATGATTTAGTTGAATTGGCTATACTGAGAGGAATCAATGAAGAACCTCAATCGCTAAGTCTAATTAGATGGTAGGATGATGATATGAAATTCAAAATTTGGAAAGTGCAGGACTTTGAAAATTGGGAATAGAGTCGAGTCTACATTGAATTGCAACTGGAAAATCTAGGAACTCTTGACATTCCTTTTGTAGGAAAAATCAAGGGTTTTTATTTCATCAATGGAGACACTCTTATCTATTATGCTTGGGATGATCTTTATCATTACAGGATCCACCTATTCGAAGGAGGTTGCAGTACTGAACTTATTCATCAATTATCTTTGCCTAATTTTGTAGTGTGGTTTCATGAGTTAATTTCCTATGCAAATACTCTGCAACTCTGTGTGTAATATTTCCTATTTACCTACGTGTTAGTTCGAGGGTAAACTAGTTTACCCACGAACATAGCCGTGGGTTATTTCAAAATTTTCCTTTATTGAACACATGTGCAATGTTTTTATTTCCTTTAGAATATCTTTGTTGTATCGTGCCAAAAAATATATAATTGTGGTTGTTTTATTACATATTTTTAAGAAATCTGAAATGTTATATCATTTATTACAGTTGTGGTATTATTGTAAACAGATGTACCTATCGAATGACAACATGAGATGGCAGCTAAAGCTTATCTAATGATGGTACACATGTAAACCTTCTTTTACATTTAAATGTTATATGTCAGGTTGGTCTAGGGATTCATCTCATAGGTTAGTCAGAACACCTCCAAGAAGAACAATTATGACTACCTCATAGCATGATCAACCTATCGAACAAACAATAGGTAGTATGTTTTACCCTAATTTAATGAATGAACCTTCCTGTATAACACTACCTAAATCCCCTAATGACATATTTGAATTAAATTCTAATTACATCAATTAATTACCAAAATTTCATGGATTCGAAAAAGAAGATGCTTATTGGTTCCTAAAAGAATTTAATGAAGTTTGTAATATGATGAAAGTACCAAACATGACTGTTGATGCAATTAAACTGAGGTATATGTCTTTTGCTTTAAAAGACAGTGCAAAAAGATGGTTATACAATTTACAACCAAATTCAATCATTACATGGAATCAATTCTATTCTGAATTTCTAGGAAAATACTATCCAAAGCATGTCACAATTAAAAGGAAAAATGAAATTTTAAATTGTAGATAGAAACCAGGAGAACCTTTTTGGAAATATTTTGCAAGGTTTCGAGATCTCCTAGCTCAATGCCCACATCATGGAGTAGAGAGAGTGACTCAAATCTGAACTATTTATGAAGGGATTGATTATCACACCAAGACACTTTTAGAATCTTTGAGTTAAAATGGATTCTTGAACCAAGGAATAGAAAATGCTTGGAAATTTTTAGAAGATCTAGCCAAAAGAATTGCCCAATGAGAGAGTGCTGCTGAAGTAAGTCAGGAACAAATTCCTACCCCTAGAGGAGTTCATGTTGTTGAACCACATATTGCTTTAGAGGCTAAGATGGCTAACTTGATACATAAAATTGATGAGTTATAGCTTAAACAAAAAACTGAGCCTACCATGCCTAAATGTACAAGTTGTTTTGCCATAGGTCATGTTGTAGAAGACTGTTCTATCTTAAATGACTCTGAAAATGTTAATGTTTTATTCTATAATCAACGTAATAACTCAAATTTCAATCCTACTTATAATCCTAGGTGGAGGAACCATTCTAATTTTTCATGGAAAAATCCAGGCCAACAACCACCTCAACTTGTAGGACAACCTTTTATTGAACAAAACGCAATGAACAATAGTTCTTTAAATGTAAATCATAATCAATCTATTCATGATCAGACTTTTGAGAAATAAATATCAAACTTACTGTAAAAAGTAGATTCGGCATTAAAATCAAATCCCCAAATTGTAGCACATGATCAAGCTATTAAAAGAATTGAAACATAATTGAACCAAATATCGAACTCACTGAACTTAAGAAATAAAGGTACTCTTCCAAGCCAATCTTTACAGAATCCCTATGTACCTGATGGGCATACAGCTCATGGACGGGATGTACAACACCACTCGACTTAAGCTAATGAAGCTGCAGTTTGGTGTTGTTTGTTTATAAACTACCTGATTTTCTTATGAGCCATTACAAGTCCACAAGCTTAGTACTATAGGAGCACTATTTTTATTTCTTTGTTTTAAGAAAATATCACTCCTTTTCAACATATCTTATTGATGCGCAGCACTGATATTTAATTTTGACAGCATTACTCATGCATTTCAAATGTTTTATCATACTGAGTTCAATGCATTATTTAACATGCATCACATTCATATGTTTGATATGAAAGAGAAGTTTACTTTATTTTATAGTTGTTATAAATTTTCCTATTCACACTGAACATTTCTATTTACATTGAGGACAATGCAAAGTTTAAGTATGGGGGGAGGTTTATGTTTTAGTTTTATGTTTCATCAGTTTAAATAGTTTAAAAATGTTCAAAATTTTAAAATTTTCACATCTTTTATATCTTTTATATTTTTATGTTTTTCTCGAGGACAAACCTTGAGGAATATGAGTTTCAAGTATTGCTATTAGAATTAATAGGAAGACCCTATTATACTGAGAAAGAATCTCCAGAGCTAATTCCAAATAACCTATTACCCTTAGATGAGATAGATTTCAGATTAACTTGTGCAATATGTTGAGTCTTCCTGTTTCATTTGAATTAATACCTTGTTCACCTAATTTTCTAAAGAGGATTCAATTTCTTTCTCTTTACCCTGTTTGAGTGGAGAGATAACCTATGCTAAGTGCCACCACAAAATTTAATTATGATATGAAAATTTTCCATTCTTGTGAGCATTATATTGAGATATCTCCCAACGTTTTTGAGTTAGAGGTGATGTGAAGGAAGGTAGCAAGGGTTTGAGCTTTAATGCACCATGTAGTTCATTTGGGAATTAGATTATGGAAATATAAGGTGGTGAACTTAATTGACTATGGGTCATTTATTAGTTCTAAAAGTGCAATGCTATGTCATTTACTTTGTTTTTAATTGCTTTATAATAAATAAATAAAAAGAAGTACTATAAAATATTAAATGAAAATGAGGAATATTTATAGAGAAAAAATCAGAAAACTTAAGGGATCAATGTCAATATGAGTAGAAAAAGTGAAATATTTGAAACCATTTGAGATGTGAGAATGAAGTGAAATGATACTATATCAACAAGTCAACATTCTGAGTGATGGTATGTTATTGTCTTATCCTTTGTCTACTGGCCAGAGTATTTTCCAATATCTTAAAAATGATGGGAGTATCTCAAATTACCCTCTTTTGTTGGTGAGATGTGTATGACTACTGTAATGATTTAATTTCTGATTGATAGTAGTAAGGGTGTGAATTCCTCTTGCTTGCACAAGACAGATGGTTCTCATGAAAATGTGACTTCTTGTTTACATTTTAAATGAGTCTATTCGATTTAAGGGCAAGGAGAGGGAGTGTTGTAAGACTGAGCCACCTCATCCCCCTGAAGTTGTTCTAGCAACAAGTGATTCAAACAATCCTTGGGTTGGTTCTGTTTCTCGCCTCCCTGCTTTTCTTTCTTTCTCTTATATTTTATTTCTTTTGTTTCTTTGGATTTTGTGGGTGTATCCACTAAAAACCCTCCGGAGACACAACTCCGCCACTAGGGTAACCTAGGGGTTTAAAGGCTTACCGCACCTGCTAAGTGTAGTCGTGTTCTCTACGAAAGTGGCCTAGTATAGTTTTAGTTGGTTTTATTTAGTAGTCTTTGTTGCCTTTATAGTTTTTATAGTTTCATTTTAGTATTTTGCTAAGGGACTAGCAAAACTTAAGTATGAGAGATTTGTTCAAATTCAAAAGTGTGCATTTTATTGATATTAATTCATGTATTTTAATGAATTTTATTTGCATTCTGCATTGAATTATGATTATTACAAGGTTAACTGTACTTTTGAGTAGTATGCATTATTCACTTTAATGACGCATGAATTACGTTTTGAGTCGATAATTATGTTTATATTTATTACCTATTGAGAAAGGAATGAATGATTGACATTTGACTCTTTAGGTTACTAATAAAACGATTAATATACAAAGAAAAACTCGTGATTTATGCTTAAATGCAAGTTCGATGGTTAAGCTATTTACACACGGACTTATCCATGGGTTATCCTATTTACCCTTGGACCATTCTACGAGCGTTAGGGGTTTACCCACGAACTTACGCGACGGTAAACTGGTTTACCCTCGGACTTGTACCCTGTTTGTTCTATGCAATGAATTTCATTGATATTAAAGAAATTGCAATTACAGTTAAGATCTAAATGTTATGAATTATTTCTTCTATAATATGATGTGTTTCACGAAAGGTATTTCTTAAGTATTTGCTGGGAAATTCAATAAGTAACTGCAGTAATTGCATAACAGAGCAAAATTAAATATTAATTCAGCTGCAGCTCCACCATGAAGAACATGGACGGACAGGCTGAAGTAGTGGATTGCATAAGCTGATCTCACATGTCTGGACATGCACTATGCCCTTATTAACTGCCAGCTCATGAACTGTCAATCCTCCCATCTATAAAACAATCACGTAGCCTTGAAACTAAACCCCCCCCCCCCCCTCTCTTCTTCCTTCATCCACCATTTATAGAGCATTTTCCATCTTCCAACCTCCACCCACTCATCTCTTCCAAGAGGAGATTGACGACCTCCTCTTCTCCAACCATTCATGCAGTGTATTTGCTGTTCTTTTCTCAACCTAAGTGTATCCTTAAAGGAGAGACTCTCGGCGCCACCTACTTCCTCCTCTGGTCCTTGGTATAATTGCAGATTGATGCCTCAAAATCTCACTACAAGGTTGAAAGGAAGGCCTGCCAAATTGACGACCTGGTGGACCAAAAGTAAAGACAAAGAGAAGTTCCCAGCCTAAACAAGTTTCGAAGGGAGGAATTACAGTAAAGCATTAGGTGTTCTTTTCATTTTTATTTTCTTTATTTTACTTTACATTTTTACAAATATACTCAAATCTACAATCACACACTTTATCAACTTAGTTACGGTAATTAGAATATGTTTTTATATTTACTGTAATGTTGAATGTTGCATTCTTACTTTTACAAGTTGTTTGTATTGCACCATGTTTCTTGCATTGTATCATGTGTTGTGTTTTAAAATATATTAAAAGACCAAAAATATAATAATTCAACTCTTAGAAGTTTCAGCCAATTTGAATCGTGCTGTTTTTACATTTGAAACTCACAATTATCGCACTACCCACGTGTAAGTTCGAGGGTCGAAACATTTACCCACGAGCTACCTCAAGGGTTAAGTGCTTCTTCTGTGCAGAACGTTAAATTTTATGCAAACTGAAGGGTATACTGTCAAAGTTTAAGAATAATTAAATATTTGAAAGTAAAATCCTCTGGAAAGTGCAACACAATCGGTATTTAAAGACCATTCTAGCGGTTAATTGGAATAAGGCCAATGTGACATTACTTATAAGATATTTAATCAATTGTTTCACTTAATTGAAGTCACCAATTCAACTAAACACAAAGTAAAAACTAATCCCTGTGGACAAACCTGTATTTGCACACTAATTACATCTGAACTCGTGCACTTGCGGTGAATTAAAATATTTCGCACACACAATTTATATAAGAAAAGAATTACAAGTGTTGTCAGTGGCAAAGTAAACACAGAACATTGCATATCAGGTATTGTAATCTGTGAAATGTATCTACAACAATTTTAAATGTAAAAGTATTAGATTTACAATATCATATATGACAAATATAATCCATCAATATAAAATGTATAACACACAATATCAAGCAATGTAAATTACAATTATAAAGTTACATACGAACGTGATACTTACAAAATTTTGAAGCCAGACAATAATGCTACCAACTGTATCTCCTATTGTTGTAAATCTTCCAAAGGACCTAAGTAATTGTGTGTTCTTTTTCACTGCAACTTTAATTAGGACTTCACATCATTCACCTCCTATAAGAATGCCATGAACCAACTTTTCTATGTCTTCAGTTCAAATTTAAGTAAAAATATTATGAACACGAAATAAAAACTTAAACTCTATTGTATATTTTATCTCAAAATTGACAAAAACACATATAATACAATTAAAAATAGAAATAGTTGAAGGGATGTTTACATTGAATTTCCAATGCGATCTTGTGCTTGTCTCAAAGAATTTAATAACTGTTGTTTACTTGCTTCTCAAATTATTTCAATAACAACCTTCTTACCACTCAAAGCACCAACCTGCCAAGAACTATAATATTTAATGTTGATTTCATATTATCTATTAATGCAGGTAAAAGAGGAAATGTGTTACTATTCACATGCAGAGATAACAATGGAGAACTCAATACTTTTTTATCATAAAAGCACACAATGTGTTACTCTTAGAATAATCTTAAGGTTTAAAATTTAGGATTAAAGTGTAATCTTACATTAATCCGTTTTACCCAATGCTCGAATGCCTCGTATGCTTTCGTCAACGGCATGGAAATCCTGACCATGCCCAACGACATGTTCGTCACCGCCCTACCCATTTACGATTCAGGAAGCACCTATCGTGTCAATAAGACTGACGTGCTCGAGACAATGTATCGGCTCAATGTTGGTGGTGAAGCTGCTCGGTATGTGCTAGATGAGTGGGACCAGAGGTATTTTAGGAATCTTGTGCGGAGGACAAGGGCGACCTATGAGGTGCTCAAGAAATTACAAAAGTTTTGATGAAAAGTAGAAATTCTCTTATGGAAAAATAGGAAATTCCTACAGAAAAGATCGAAAATTCCTATGGAAAGCAATTGCTGGTGACCACAAACTGGAAATTCCTATGGAAAAACAAAAAATTGTTAAGTATAAAATCTCTCTCAAAGTATGTTTTGATGATGTCCAAAAATTGTGTAAATAAGTTGTATAAAGAATTAGAGAAGTCACGAAAGATGCATGTCAAAAAGTTGTTAAGTTCCAACAGAAGTTTCTCTCTACATTATAAGAAAATACATTGGTGTAGAAGTACCATTGGAAGTTCCTTTCTAAATCACAAGAAAATTTGTTGGTCTAGGAGAAATACCACTAGAAGTTTCTCTTTAAATTACGGAAAAATCCATTAGTGCAAGCGAAGTACCACCGGAAGTTCCTCTCGAGACCATAGGAAAATCCATTGATGAAAAAACAACAAAATGAAAAAGACAACCAACAGAAGTTCCTTCAGATACCATAGGAAAGTCTGTTGGACATTGCAAGAAAAATCACCGTTTGTGATGGATTTTTCCGTCACTAAAGGTTTTTTCTATTCGTCATTACATATAGTGTCGCCACTTTTAATTAGTAACGAATAAGGTATTTAGTGACAGCTTAAATCTGTCACTAAAGAAGTTTAAAACAAGGCTCAAATCTACAAAACCTGACGGGCGTGATCCATTGCAAATTATATATTGTAACGGTTACATCCGTCACTAAACAACATTAGTAATGTAAAAATACAATCACGTTAGATATTTAGTGACGGAAAAATACATCTGTATCCATAACTTTATAACCAATGTATCTGTCGCTAAAGAGCTTTTGTGACAGATCATCTATTACAATAAACATTCATCTACTACATCAACGACAATCATCCAAATAAAACCTTGGAAAGAATTAAAACGAATTAATCAAGAGGCATCCGCATTCATATATTTGCAAAATGAATTACTTCACATACATTGGCAAAATCCTAGAAAGCACTTATACCATGTATTCATTCACATTCACATTAATCTCCAAAAATATATAACAAGAGTCACATACATAACTAAGCATACAATAGTTCAAACTAACTCCAGTATCACAATGTTGTTTACATATTTCTAATAATATTTGTTACATCCATCATGTTTGAAGCAGAACATTGCATATCAGGTACTGCAATATGTAAAATGTATCTACAACAATTTTAAATGTAAAAGTATTAGATTTACAATATCATATATGACAAATATAATCCATCAATATAAAATGTGTAACACACAATATCAAGAAATGTAAATTACAATTATAAAGTTACAGACGAACGTGATACTTAAAAATTTCGAAGCCAGACAATAATGCTACTAACTGCATTTTCTATTATTGTAAATCTTCCAAAGGACCTACGTAATTGTGTGTCTTTTTTCTTTACAACTTTAATTAAGACTTCACACCATTTACCTCTTATAAGAGTGCCATGAACTAACTTTTTTACGTCTTCAGTTCAAATTTAAGTAAAAATATTATCAACACAAAATAAAAATTAAACTCTATTGTATATTTTATCTCAAAATTGACAAAAACATATATAATACAATTAAAAATAGAAATCATTGAAGGGATGTTTACAATGAATTTCCAATGTGATCATGTGCTTGTCTTAAAGAATTTAATAACTGTTGTTTACTTGCTTCTCGAATTGTTTCAATAACAACCTTCTTACCACTCAAAGCACCAACCTACCAAGAATCATAATATTTAATGTTGATTTCATATTATATACTAATGCAGGTAAAAAAGGAAATGTGTTACTTTTCACATGTAGAGATAACAATGGACAAGTCAATACTTTTTTATCATAAAAGCACACAATGTGTTACTATTAGAATAATCTTAAGGTTTAAGATTTAGGATTAAAGTTTAATCCTACATTAATCTTTCAGTCACACAATCTCAGAGGTACAAAGGATGATGATCGAAAGGATCATCCAAAAAAGGAAATAAACAAGAAAATGAGCAAAAAAAATAAAAGAATAATCACTCCTTGAGAAATGAAGCAACCAAAATTGCTTAATTGAATAATCACTCAACTATAGTGTCGGCATCCCCTTGAAGTTGCTGAAAATAATATCATTCTGAACTACCCAAAAGACTAGAAAATTGCATGAATGATAATCAGCACTCAAAAAGACTTGAGATTCCCTGCCTTTTTGGTGATGAGTGTGAGGAAAGTGAAGTTAATGACCCTAATTTTCTCCGTAAATAAATTAAGGATGTTCCTTGAAAAAAAAAAAAAGAAGCTAAACAAGAGAGAAATGCCTTAAAGTCAAGTTATAGCAAGGATCCCAAGGTGGATAGAGGATGAAGAGGAACAAGCAAGGAAGGAAATGCCCTAAACAAGAGGGAAAAATTAGCAAAGTCCTTGTAGGATGAAGAGTAACATGCACGGAGAAATGCCTCATTTTCAATTTTTTTTAACATATCAACAATCGAGGAGTTTAGGATGTGCAATGATGCGAGAGAAATGCCTCATTTTACCTGGAGGATGCACAAACGGCGAAGGATGCACGAATGGCAAGCTTCGACGGAAGGGTGGACAAAGGAACGACAGACGGTGGAAGCAAAAGGCGGATTACTATCTACAGGTGTCTTTAGAAACTATCTACAGGCATACATAGATACGATTTTCCCTAATTAATATAATAATTACAAAAAAACTCAACTTCTTCTGCTTGCCCTTTAGACCCAGAGCATATATGCTGTAAGTGCAGAATTTGTTGTAAACGATGGATTCTCCAATGTCTTACAATGGCTTCCTAAATATTTTTTGTTTTTTCTTAAAGTTTGTGTTGAAATCAAAATATTAATCAAGATTAAGATAAAAAAAAGTAACAAATCAAAAGATAACAAATTTTCAAGGCAGTTCTATTATTGACTCTATCAAGATTGTTTGATGACCGAAAGTTCTATTAAAGATTGAATTTTAATGAAAAACATTGACACTTAACGTTTTATTTAAAAATAAGATTTTGTAAGAATTTTTACTACATGGAATATATGTCTTAATAAATAATGTAATAATAGTAATTATTAGAGAAAAAAAAGAAATGAATTTTCTTATTTCGAAAATCGTGTTAATCCAGAAAAACGTAAATTCTAGACTCACTAGATTTTATTAAACAAAGCTTAAATCTATTGTAATGTTGATTGTTCAAAAATAAGAAAGATCAATTATATGATAGAATATTGGAAAATATTTAACGGAGAATTTTCAAAAATAAAGTTATTCCTTGAAAGACCACATAGACAAAATAAGTGCAAATATAATACAATCATTTCAAGAAATTTTTTAAACGGAAATGGTTACTTCTTTTATTTACTGGAAAGTGCCAACAGGGAACAATGAACAAAATAAAAGCTAAATTTATTCTTGATGTAGTTTTTTTTATAATATTAACTTTTGTATTTACTAAGATTGATAAAAACATCATTAGGAAAAATAATCATGTATTAGAAAAGATAAGTGAAATTGAGATTTTTATATCATTTGTAAATTTTTTCTAACTAACTAATTAATTTTAGTAAAATAAAATTTATATGGTATTAAAGTCAATCCACGTACATTACATGTACGACCTTATTTTAATATATTTTCCATGGAAATAGCT
>JAMKPZ010015998.1:0-12367 GCA_024699675.1 Amphibolis antarctica | reverse complement strand
ATTTTACAGGTGATGCAAGAACATGATTATGCTCTTTGATAAATTTCTCAACCACCCACACATTTAATTCATTGCGCACCACATAAAACCTTGCAGCACAACCCTCCCGGATGTCTCGTTGTCTGCCCACATCACTTCCCGAGCAACGTTTGTCATTTATGTCCTTATGACCCTCTTTATAACAAACAAAATTACGTGCTATTAATTCTCCACTAGCTTTTGATTTTCTGAACCAACGTTTTCTAATAGCAAAAACTTTCTTCGTTACATATGCATTATAAAAATTATATGCATCATGCTCCGAAGAAAATGTCATGGCATGGTGTGGACTTGCACTTCCTTCTCCTTCTCTATCAGCATGGCTAGCCTCCCCTTCCATTCTAATATTTAAGTCTAACTCATCAAGCTCTTGCATTTCAGAATAGTCCTGTTCGAGCCATTATACTTGTTGTTTATCATACAATAGCTTTTGACAATTCGAGAATAGTTGATTCTTTAATTAAAAGTGCTCTAATAAAGGAGTAGGACTTTAAAATTATCAACCAACATTTAATTAAAGTTATCAACCACTCTGTAAAGGTGTACATATTACGACCTTTTAATTACCAATAGATTAAGATAAATAACTTTAAATATCAAAGTACGTTGATAACTTCACAGAGTAATTTATGAGTAACATTTCAGATTAAACATATTTTACTTTAGTCTAACTAACTTTTTTCCCAAAAATGTAACATTTTTCCCCCAATAAATGTTCATTCATGTTAAATGAAAGTATAATCAATGCACTTAATAAATCAACTTTTCTAACTAACCTGTAACCGATATTAAACGAAAGTATAATCAATGCACTTAATAAATCAACTTCTATAACTAACCTGTAACCCATCAATAGATCCAACGCTAACTGACGTCCTTAAGTATTCCATTCGATAACTTCAAAAAAATCCTTAACAAATGAATCACAAATCCCAAATCCTTGAGAAATGCAGTACGTCACTATCGTTAAAATTGCAAATCCTTGACGATGGGACTTCCAATGGATTGCATAGGTGAGGATGATTGGGGAAAATGAATCATTATTTTTTAAAAAAAATAAAATAAATGGACTGCTTTTACGTGGGTGTTATCGGCGGGAGGATTTTTTTCCGCGCAAGCTTCCTTTTTTCGAATACTCTCTCTCTTCATCAAACAGCCATTAATCTTTCATTCAACGGGTACCTAGAGTTCTGTAGGCACCTAGAGAACCATTAAACCCTATTTTTCCTTTTTTTTCACTTCTCTCTTTCTTCACTTTTTCTTTTTCTTTCTTTTTTTTTCTTTTTTCCCCTCTTCCATTTGTATTCGACACCCTCCTATCTATCTTCTTCTCCTCATCTACTATTTTCCTTATATATGGAAGAAGAGAAGGTAAAGGAGAACTTTTTGTGCGAGTTTCTAAGTGAATTGGTAAAATTGTCTTTTCCATAGAGAAAGATGGAAAAGCAACTAAAAGCAACGAAGAACAATGCAAAAGTGGTGTGCCAACTTTCAAGAGCGATTATAATAACACGAGTAATTGTCTTTGGCTTTGTTTGATTAAGCATTTTCCTTATGTGCTTCAGTTTTTCATTATATACTATAACAGTATACAATAATATTTATCAAACAATTTTAATATTTTAAATTAAAAAAATATCGAAACACTTACATCATAAATCGTATAATTTCTTAAAAAAATATGAATTTCACGTTACTTAATTCTACTTCTACAACAAACACACCATTTATTTGCAATGCTCTAGAAATCGCTTTAATTGGTTCCAGAAGTTAGTTTGAAGTGGGTGTAAATAAATGCATAATTAATCAAATAATCATAAAATATATAGTAAATTATGATATAAAAATAAATATAATAATAATAATATATAAAAATTTATATATTACTTAAAAAAAATAAAAAATAGTGACCTACAAAACGGACCGAGAAAACCCACATCTTGGGAGGGTGGCGGCCGCTGTCATGTCTTCCTCGATCCAGCGCAAACGGCAAGCCTTTCTCCGTCGTTCCTTGAGAAGAATCCTCTCCGGACAGCGGCCTGCCGCCGTCTCTCTCTCTCTCTCTCTCTCCCTCTCAATGTTCGAGCCGGTCGACTGCCGTAAAAACCGACGTTTACGGTGGAATCTCGTTGCGGGCGGCAGCGGCGGCTTCCGTTTTTTTTCGCCCATTCTGACAAATCACGGGCGTCGTCCGTGTGATTTGCACGTGATGCGCCGTTGCCTCGCAAGAGCGGGACGAAAAGTTAAAAAGTAAAAAAGACATCCCTGACGTCGCTGACGAAAAGAGGACGCTTTTGCTTTTATAAATGCCCTTAGACGTTTTAAATATTTTTTTACCAAAATATTTCAATGGAGTAAGTTTATCATATGGTGTATTCTGTTTTTGAAAGATCAAAGATGTGAAATTTGTCAGGAGTATATGATCCTAAAAATTAGTTCTCTCTAATTTGAGCTTTGTTGAGATGCATAAGTAGCCTCCCAACTAACATATTGCAATAATAATCTATTTATAAGCAAAACAGAAGGTCAAATGGTAAGATTGTGGTTTAAGTCTTCGCCAACCAAAGCTAAAATAAGAAAATTTAATAACCTAATGTATTAAGAATTTTTTTGAATACCACTCTAATCTTCCAATACTATCTTTTTTAAGTTAATGTTTAATTACAAAAGATTCTATTCAGAGTGACTAGGGTAAGATTGTGGTTCAATTTATTTTTGACTAATTTTACGTGTACAAACATACTACGAGTAAAAAATATGATTTAAACTATTCATATGGTACCTATACAATTAATTTTTTATAAATACCTATAAAAGTATTATCCCCTTTTATTTTTACATACACATTGAAATGTCCATACGTAATTTATCAATTATTTCTTTTTTACGTTCTACACTTATTATAATAATATTTCATATTTATTTTTTTACGTATTCAAAAACTTCTAATCAAATTTTTCTCAGTTTCATAAGTTTTGACGTTAGAAAAAGGATCCAATTTTTTCTTTTCTATATTCAAAAAACGTTCGGAATGAATTCTAACATTTTTTAAGTGCACATAAACCCTCCAAATTTACCTCAAATTTCACTATTTTTTTTCTACTAAATTTTGAATGAGCAAACACCTCTTTAAGTGGATCGTTGAAAATTTTGAATTTTTGGGTATATGTGTATTTTGAAAATTTTGAAAAAATTTTAAATATTTTTATTACTATAAGTATAATTTTTTTCCGTAATTTTTCACTTCTTAGGTCATAAAAATTCTTGTAATTAACAAAAATTTCATAATAACGTAATTTTCTAATTTTGTGCATCTTACCCAACCTCTTCTCACTATTATTAAACTCATGGTTAAAAGAAAAATATAAAATTATATTTCAAATATTAAAATATAAAAAAATTATAAATTTTTTAAATTAATTTTTCAAAATTTTAACAATATACACGTACAATCCTGAAAACTTTTTGATTTCTTAATTTTTTTTTTCTTAAATTTCCGTGTTTTAGATTTTGGATACGTACAAACGAATCTTTAGTTACCTTTTACATTGAAAAAAAACGTTACTAGGCAAAAAAAAATTTTGCGACGACAGAAAAAAGTTTTTAAAAAAACAAACAATACATATCTCAGTTTTCTTTTTCATATTTCCTTTATTTTCCATCGTTAGTCTTTAACAATTATTTGTCAAATTTAAATAAATACACGTAAACTTCTTAAATTAATGTCAGACCAATTTATCTCTCTTTTATTCTCAATTTTTTATAATAATAATATTAAATTTTGTATTCACCTACACCTTGGGACGTGGAACTCTCAACTCAAAATTAATGAGCGGTGGTTGGCACACCGTACGTCTCATTAGTTGCTTTGTTGCAAAATTTATCATTTTTTTAGAATTTTTAAGTAATTGTTTTTTATCTTTTATAATTATAATAAAAAAATTTACTTTTATCATATCATTTATTAATATATATATTTTATATAATAAATTTTTTAATAAATTTTATTCTCAGACCAAGTCTACATCGCTTTCATTTGTCTTCAACTGACGTAAGCCTTTTACCCAACACATCTCCTTATTTGCAATTTTTTATATTTTTTATGTTTATTAGTATTCATATCATCAACTCGTTTTAAATTTCACAGGTGATAGTATAATTTAAATTCAATTAGTAGTAAATAATTTTATTATTTTTGATTTTTTGCCTTTTTTTTTATAAATAAAACCTGCTGCAACAACGAATCAACCTAAATGCTGGGCTGGCATTGAAAGCGACCCGACTTTTGTGTTGTCATTTTACGTGAACGAAGAGTTAAAAAAAAACTCGTTTTTTTCTTTATTTTTAATTTTTGAAGTAAAAAAATAATTTTTAAGTGAATAATTATAAGAAAAAAAGAAAAAAAGTTTAATTTTGATATTAAAAGAGGTAGATTAGAAAATATATATGTTATTATAAAAGTAGAATATTTTTAAAAATTAAGAATTAAGAAAAAGAACGAAGTTAAAAATTATTTACTAACTTCATTTTTGTATTTTGAAAATAAATAAAAAATTGAAGTAAAAGATAGAAAAAAAGAAAAAATAATTTTAATAATTAAATATATAAATACCATGTAAAATTAAAAATATTTCTGAAAATAAAGAAAAAAAGAAGTGTAAACGATGCCTAAAAAAGGAAAACAGAAAACACTGGGTACGCTGAAATGCTCGGACGGCCGTCAGGGCTCTTCTTCTGGACGGAAGGCTGCGGCATCTCGACCAGAGCCGCCGAGGTGGGCTGCGTGGGCTAGGAGGAGAAGTGCTTCTGCAGAAGGTAGGATGGCTGCTCTTCTTCTGTCTCGCTACCTCTTCTCAAATGTATGTTTTCATGCTTCTACAGAAGTCGGTGAGGGAAATGGGGACAATGTCGGGTTCCGCCACCGGCGCCACCATCTTCGCATCACTCGTCCTTCTCCTCCTCTCACCCTCTGCCATCCAATCGGATCCGGCGGTGGAGATAGAACCAGACCATGGCCTGGCTAGCCAGAAGAGCGCGGACGCGGCGTCACCGGCGATGAAGGCCTTCTTCCACAGCGAGAATCCTGCCACACAGCTCCCGGAGGCCGCTGCCGCCACGGACCCGCTGTGGGACTTGACGGAGGATCAGGCGGCTCCGGAGGAGACTGGCGCTGGCAAGGGGAGTAGTCGGAGGAGGAAGGCGCTGATGACGGTGGGCATCGTGTTCGGGGTCGTCGGAGTGGGGCTCGCCGGCATCGCCGGCGCGGTGTACTTGGTGCATAGGAGGAGAACGAGGAGGAGGAACGAGGACAAGCAGGGTGAGCTGAGGGTGCTGCATCAGCTGGAACCGCTGTGAATGTGAGCCGTTGGATTCAGATCGGATGGCCGAGGATGATGCGATGCTTGGATAGACGCTAGGCAGGTTCCATTCCAACGCTTTCTACTGTTTTAACTACTGCAATCCAAAACTTAAGCACTTTTATTTACCTTTTCCGCAGTTTGTAGTGTAGTTTTTTTTTCTTTCGTGTGTATCTGGGAGATTCACGGAGATTCTAATGTATGCGTTGAGCTATTCAAATGCCTGCCTGCTGTTATTTTTCCTCTGGGAACTTTCATCAAACGGGTAAGGGGCTCGTGCTCGTTACAGTGAATTCTTATTCATCAAGTGACAAATATGTGCCAACACAAAGCGCGATCACTTGGCACAGAAATACATGTTTACTCCTAAACCTTGCACAGAAGCCTTGAGCTTCCCCCATCCTTCTCCATGTAAGACTTGCTTTCCAAGTAAAGTGCTGCTTGCCAGTCCAGTATGTTAATCTATTATTTGATTTGTGTATAACCCATTTAATGTACCACCACCCAGAACCAAAGTGTGACTTGCAGAGCTCTTCTATTCACCAGCAACATCTGTTTTGTTCGTCTGTTTTAACTTAGCCTGATTTCTTATTTATTTCCTCTTTGGATCCCCTTGTTTTTGTGCCCATTCAAGCCAATTTTCAAATTTCATCTGCACTTTCTATAAGCTTTTAAAGTTGTATCTTGGAAAAAGAGCCACAAACAGAATGATTTCAAGTCTGCTACCTGCTGTCCTGCCTTGTTCCATTTAATACAACAAGAATATCAATTTTTTTGGTTTGTTCCATCACCTGTTTACTTATGGGTTTATCCATTTATCTTCAATAATATCTACTCTTTAAGGCTCCTCACAGCAATGCCTGTCACTGCAAGATTTTGTGTCAACTTTTACAGGTTGGCACTATACTTTTGTTTCTGTTTCAATAGTTTTAGTTTAACTTCGCTTTTCCTCTATTTGTCATTATTATTATTATATAAATTTTTATATATAAATATTTATAATTTATTACATAATTTTAATATTATTTATTTTATTATTTTAAATTATTTAAGTTTGACGTTAATGTTAAACTAGTGTATCAAACGACATCAAATCCTATAATAATAGGAGTTTGAAATTACCGTACATGTTCGTCGAAAAGTAGTTCTCCGTTGATGCTGCATCTTTTGCGTTCCTCAAACGTAGTTTTCTGTTTTCCGCTCCAAGTGAAAGTACCATTTCACCCTCCATTGTTTAGCATACAGTGCCTGTTTGTGTTCCCTGGAATGGAACGAAATGAAAATAAAAGAAATTCATTTCTCACGTTTGATTGTTTGTACCGTTACTGTTTATGAAGTTTTACATGATGAAAATGAATCCCATGATTTTCATTGGGATGTCATCTCTGGCAACCATCAACTGGATTGACGACCTTGCACAGGAGGAGATGTCATCTCCTCTCCTCTCTCTCTCTCCCATGCGTCGATAGCTGAAGCTCGCAAGTACCATTGCGTGACTGACGTGATGGACCCAACATCCTCCGGTGACCATCGACAACCTTCCATGGGCGACACACTCCTCTCTCTTCTCCTCCACTAGCACGTGAAGGTGTATTTTTCGATTCGTTTTTTGTGTCATGTACTTTGTTTAAGCATTTTATTTACATAAATTATATTTTTTTAAATTATTTAATATTTTAAAATAAATATTATAATATTTATTAATTTTTTAATGAATATTTTCTTTTAAAATTCATATTTTTATATTTATTTTATATTATAATATATATATTTAAATTATATAAAATAATAATAATTTAATTCAATTTTATTTAATTCACACATATACAAATATTCTTAATTCTATTTAATCACGAGCAGATAGTTTTGTGTCAGAATTTATTTCCAAATTTTCGTCAATATATTTTTATCAAATTTATATACATAAACATACTTATAATATAGGAAAAATAATAAAATAATAAAAATACTAATACAAATAAATAAAATATTAAAAATTAAATATTAAAAAAGCTACTTATGAAATATTAAAAAAAATAGTAGCTTTTTTTTTCTTTTTTCATTAGACTGGATTTATTCCGGTTAAATCGAAATTTAGCAGCTTAACCGAGATTTGTTCCGGTCAAAACGAAGAAGTCTGCAGTTAATCGTTTAGCAAATCCCTATTTTTGGTCAAATCCGAAAATTTTCAATCATCAAGAAAAAAAAAAGTATAAAAGAATATATATAATAAAATAAAATTTTAATTACGGTTGAGATTAGTTATCATGTTGTAATAATGTGTTTGTTATGTTGCAGGTGCCGACGTAAAAGAAATGAGTAATAATGCGTGAGGGCACATTTGTTAGGTTAAATTCACTTTTTTGTCTGTAAATTTAATTGCATTAAAAGTATGCTATAGTTGCCATCATTTGTTCTTGTATATTCATACTATGTAATTTTTTTACTTTTATACATTATAATATTTTATAATACATTTATCAAATAATTTTTATATTTTTTACTATTTATAAAATTAAACTAATATTATTATATTTTTATTATAAATCATGTATTTTATTATAAATTATAAAACTTAATTCACTTTAAAAAATACCCAGACAAATGAATCCTTTGCTAGAAACAAATGCCTCCTTTAAAATGATACCCTCTAAAGAGAGCATCCTACATAATTACTCCCACCCACCCACACAGGTTGTCCCACCCATGCAAACAAACTTATGTTAGGTATGATCTTATTTACGATTGACTTTAATTAACTTCCGAAGTTATATAAAGTTGAAGATTGAATTAATTTTGTAAATAGAGTTAAAATTGTATAGTAATTAAAATAGTAAAAATTTATATGTTAAAATTTGTATAATAATAATGACATTAAAAAGGTATTTGTATCAATGAAATTGAGAGAACTTGAATTGAAGAGAATTTAATTCTATTTAATTCGATTGTGTGTGCAAATCATCCTTAACAAAATTTAATTCCTTCGTAGAATTTATTTAAAAGGGGGGTTTAGAATTCAATTCTGACTTCCTTCTTGTGAATTGAGCGGAATTTCTTTGCCCACCCTCTTTAATGGAACATTCTGTAACTTTTGTATCTCTTAAAAAGTTAATAGTTAAATTTTAAAATATATTAACTTTTTACTATTTTTTAAAATAAAAAATAAATTCAATTTTATCTAATTCTATTATTTGTGCACGTGAAATTAATTAAAAATGAATTAACGAGAATTCATATCTTAAGCGGAATTGAATTAAGCGAAAATGAATTCAATGCAAAAGTATTTGTGCACTTCTTAAAATTGAACGAAACAAGAAATTCTAGCAGTTTAATGAAAGTAGGTGAGGATGCTCAAATTGGATGAATTTTATCGATAAAAATGAATTCAATTCAATTCCACCAGCACAAATAAGTGATCTATGGAAATTAAATTTATTTTAATTCAATTTTCATGAATTCCATGGGCACAAATGGGCCTTATATTTACAAACACTAAAATTTCAAATTCTATTCAATTCTACAAGGTACACAAACACTTCGTTAAATTCAATTACATTTAATTCAATTTTGATTAGGAAATAAATTCTTAATAATTTATTTTCATCTAATTTTATATGTACAAATGGATCTTAGGAGTCAATTAAAATCTAACCTCAAACGAACCCTATATCTTTAGAATTAAAAGAACCATGAAGTTTTCCAAACTTACATACATCACACAATCCTTTTTTGATTTTCCAAGTTCTACATGATATCAATTGCCATAGATATTGATTTTTTATGAATTCTACTCTACAACCACAAATAATCAAATAGATGAAAATTAAATTCCTATTAATTCAATTCTTATATACTTCATAGACACAAATACACCTTAAAATGTAAGGGTTCATTTGCTAATAAAGTTTTCGTGCTTTTGAAATTAGTGAAAAATAATAGAAAATGGTGAAAGTTTTTACTATTATTTCTTATCATTTTATATGATTTTCCATTAATATAATAGGTTTATAGAGATTTTTATTGTGTGAAGTATATATTTTAACAATGATGTAATAAAAGTAAATTTTTTTATTATAGTTATTACTCTTATTAGAGAGGAAAAAAAAAACTTAAAAAATTATGTTAACTTAAAAATATAAATTTCAGACTCATTTAATCTATTAATTTTTGAAATAAAACCTAAAAATTACATTGGAAATCGACATGTTTGACTCGGGTGGATCCGGGTCTGGTTACATCCGCGTTTTGGATCCGTATATAAGCGCTTGTTCCTTTTCGATCGTTCTCCATCCTTGTCTCTCTCTCTCTGCAATTCGTTCTTCTCCTCCATTTTCCTCCATCTCAGGCTCGAGATGCAGGTAAGCTCTGTTCTGTTCTTCACATCTCGGCGATGGCGTCTTCTATTCCATTTGCGTTGCGTTGCTGTTTTTCTGACGAGTTGCATTCCGTTGGAGGCTACATTCCGATTTGATTAGGGTTCTTCTAATCGCGTGATCGGTGCGATTCCTAGATCGATAATGTTTTTGACGGGTGGACTTTTCGGATTTCTGCAAAATATCATGGAGATCTTTTGTAGAGATCTACGGTAGAGATCGGTTCCGACGTTTGATGAAACCTTGATATACGATCCTCACTTTTCTGGAGTGAAAATTGTTGAGATCTGGAAATATTGATGATGATCGCTCATGTTGTAGCAGCAAGATAGGGGCGTGCCATTGCCTAAGTTTGGGGAATGGGACGTGAACAACCCCGCGACAGCCGAAGGCTTCACGGTCATATTCAACAAAGCCAGGGACGAGAAGAAGACGACCCCAGGAAATGATGTTCCCAATGCAGCATCCTCTGCCGGAAAGAACGAAGGCGGCCTACAGCCTGATCCCAACTACGAGTACCCCAGCAGAACCGTACAACTCTTCTCCCTTTCATTCTTCACATTGGTCTTTTCTACTTGACGCGATGATCTCTGGTGGTCCTGATTACTCCTCCAAACTTGATCCTGCAGAAATTGTGGTTCTGTTGTGGATGAACGCATCTCTGGGAGTCTGAGAGATTCTACGCCAGGTCTGGGTTTAGATGGAAGGAAGATTGGGCGGTGATTCCTCTCTTCCTGGTATATCATTGCCTGCCTTTCCGTTGTCTGTGCTTCCTACGGATACTTGCTTATTAGGAGACGCTGTTACAGAGAAGAAGAAGAAGAAGAAGAAGGAGAGGAGGACAAGGGATTGGTGTGTATTTTAAGAGCAATCTTTACCACTTCCTTGCTCCATGATTGCAGGTAGTGTTTGCATTTTGATTGTTACATACAATTTTTGGCAATTGAAGAATCTTACTTTCACACCTTTGTTTATCTAGATTTGCTTAAATTGTATTGCTTAAAATGAACCCATTCAACTTAAAATTAATTAGTGTTTGATCACATTCATACAAATCCTATCATTATTTTCCATTTGTCTAGTCTATTGCATTAAATATCGAAGAGTCTGGATGGGCACCCGTTTCTGCTGTGCTTTGCCCACAAGGATTTTTTATCTTACAAATAAATAAATAATGGAGAATCCTATATTTTTGACAATGGCAATGATTTTTTTCACTAAGATCAAAGCAATAATTTAGCCAACTGAGTTACTACAACTGATTACAGAATAATTTTATGATATCTATACCTTGTAAGAAAAATTAGTAACCATGAACATGTAAGTTTTATTTTAAATGTCATCCTTCATGTTTTGAGTTGATAACCAGGATTTAAAATTTTTTGGCACCTATAAGGATAGCATAGACACTTAAATAAATAAAATGAACAAATGTCTTTTGTGGTTCTAGGTTGTGTTTGTTAGAATGGGTGATTTAGTTCTGCACATTTCCAACAACAAAAAAATTATTTAAAGACAATGAGAAAATAGTACCTACAATTATTTCCATTTCATTGTGAACAGCTTTCTGATAACCATAATCATATATGATCACAACCTCTTCATATGTTTGTTAAGAACTTTTAGAAATGGAAATTATATATGAAACAACTTGGAAGAAGGATGCAGCTCAAGCCGTAAAGCCATTTTTTAAAATTGTTTTTCTACAATAAGAAGCTCCAAACAACATTTCAACATCTAAGAGATTTTTGTGCCTTGAAATGGAAAATCAAAGAATGATGGAAGTAAAAAATAATGGAAAGTATTATTTTTTCATGACTGTGCACATTAAAGAAAATGATAGAATATGAAATTTGTGTTTATACACTATCTACAAAATGACAGAACGTAATAAGTATTTTTTCAACATCGATAAATTTTTTCTTGATATCTGTAAAGAAAAAATAAATGATAAATGTAAATAAACTGTACGTAATTAGGTTAGCATGACTTAGTATAGTCAGATAATGTCGTTAACTAATACAATATGATTTGACACATTACAAAAATAATTTTATAATTTTTTAAAACTTTATGTTTTTAATGTACTTCTATTAAGTTATATACATGGTATATAATTTGATGATTTAAGTTTCTTAATAGACTATACATGGTTATAAGTTTGAATCTCATTATTAATCATTTTTTAGTATTTATAAATTATATTAATTTTTAATAAATTAAAAAATAATTAAAAAAATAAATTATGTCAAAGTCAACATAACCTAACACAAATTCAAATAAATCGTACTTAAGTTATTAACCAAAAGACTAAACACAACCCAACACAACATGAATAATATTGTGCCTAAAAAAATTTCAAATCCTAACCCTACAATCCATTGACATGTCTAATTTACTATAGTAATCGCCCAAAATTTTCAATCCACGTAGTACAAAAATATATTTAAAAAAATAAAACATTATAAAAATAGTTTAACTATATCTACGGATCAAGGTCTTTCGTTGCAAATTTATAAAAATAGTTTAACTATATCTATATCATAAAAAATAATGAGTTTAATTCTCTCTCTCTCTATGTATATATATATATATATA
>JAMKPZ010015994.1:0-13551 GCA_024699675.1 Amphibolis antarctica | reverse complement strand
GCGTGGTGCAGCCGGACGTCCTCCCCTCGGGCCACGAGGTGGGCCCGGAGACCAAGATCGTGGTGTCCCTGTACGCGATGGCGAGGATGGAAGGCGTGTGGGGTGACGATTGCCGGGACTTCAAACCGGAGAGATGGATCTCGGACAGCGGAAAGATCCGGCACGAGCCGTCGTACAAGTTCATGTCGTTCAATTCCGGGCCGAGGACCTGCCTGGGGAAGGAGGTCGCCTTCACGCAGATGAAGGCGGTGGCCGCCGCCGTGCTGTCGAGGTTTGAGCTCGCCGTCGGCGATGGCGTCCAGGTCGTGCCCAAGGCATCCATCATCTTGCACATGAAGCTTGGCCTGAAGGTTAGGGTTAAGAAGAGAGAGATGAAGCACTAATAATAATAATAATAATAATAATATCTGTAATTCACGTCCTGCATGTCATCAGTTATCGCTTGTTCTTCCTCATCTTGGCAGTCGATTTTTAGCACATTCAGATGTTAGTTTAATGGTTTTCATTTCCACTTGGGTGAGTTGAACTATACCTTAGAAGTAAAATGAATTCTAGTGATACAAATAACGATTTTAAAAGAAATGATTTCATTTCATTTCCATTTTATTGACATCGGGATGTAAAAAGAGGGTCTTAATTCAATGATCATGGTTTAATTTTTAATTATTTAGTGGGTGAGATTATTATATATATTATTACATTTATTAGCCATTTTAATCATAATCATCGTTCATTTATCAAGTTTACAAAGTAATTGATTTACGGAACTACTGTTAAAATAAAGAAGTAAGACAAGATACTATCATTTATGGACCCATTTACAAACTGTAGTCCCGTGAATTTACCTTACATTAAGGTAGAAGTACCGTCAATTGAAATATTTGAATAGTTTTGATTTTCAATTAATTAATATTAATTTAAAAATGATTTTGATTAAATATTAAGTCATATATTTAAGTAAAATAAAGTATTTAAGATTTTCAAATAAGTGATTTAATTTTTTAAAATTAGGTATTTAACATTTTAACATTATTGAAAATATTTGAAAAGAAAGAAGTAGCTATACGACAACGTAAGGTAAAGACATTTATTCTATAGTGAGCCGTAAAGTTATTTATTGACCTCAAAAATTAAGCATTTTATCCACGCAGATTCATCAATTAATCTCTCTCTTGCAGGTGAATTTTACACGACTTAAAAGTTACTCTCTTTCTTGTAGGTGAAATTTAAAAACTCTCTCTCTCTCTTCACCTAAAAAACATATCTACACTCTCTCCCTTAACTTTAAAACTCCACCTACGTACATATATTTTTAATCATTTCATTAATTAACTTATTGATTTTAATTAATTTTTTATTAATTACGAATACGGTGATTTAATATTTTTAAGTGGTTAATTAATATATGTGTTAATTTATTATTTTAATATGTTGTAGTAAGTGATTAATTAATTATTTAAATCAATGACTTAAATTTTTGATGAAGTGATAAAATATTTGTATGGTTTTGTATTTTATATTTTCAATTAATTGATTTAATTATTAAATCTATCTTCACTTTATTTGTGAAATATTCTTATAATTTGTAAAATTCTTAATGAAAATATTAGGGTGGATTTAATATTTAATTAATTAATTTCATTTAAAAAATATTTTGATTAAATATTAAGTCATAAATTTAAGTAAAATAAAGTATTTAACATTTTCACGTTCTCTTCAATCAATTATTTTCCATGTGTCGTTATTCTAGGAGAAGCATTTAACTTCTGCATATCTTAAGGTTTTTTCCAAAATAAACCTCTTTGTAGACACAAGGCATATTCAACAAAGGTTTATTACATAAACGTTCATTTAACAAAGGTTTGTTGAGTGACGGGTGGGCAACGGAGTAAGTTCGTTGTCTAAAGTTTATTTCATTAAGTTCATTTCAAAAGAATATTGATTAAATATTAAGTCATAAATTTAAGTAAAATAAGGTATTTAACATTGATTACAATAAAGACCCCAAATATTTATACATGATTAATTAAATTCTATAAGATTGTTTTCTAATAATTGATTTACAAAACTTTCGCTACAATAAAGGAGTGAGAACTACTATTTATAGACTCATTTATAAACAGTAGTTTCATGAATTTATCTTATAATAAGGCGAAAATACCATCAATTGAAATATTTGAGTGGTTTTGATTTTTAATTATTTAATATTGATTTAAAAAGGATTTTGATTAAATATTAAGTCATATATTTAATTAAAATAAGGTATTTAAGATTTTCAAATAAGTGATTTAATTTTTTAAGATTAGGTATTTAGCATTTTAACATTGTTAGAAATATTTAATCAAAATCCCTTTTAAATCAATATTAATCAATTGAAAATCAAAACCGCTCAAATATTTCAATTGACAGTACTTTCACCTTATTGTTGGGTAAATTCACGAAACTACCGTTTATTTATAAACGATAGTTCCTGTTGGGGCTGCAAGGTGTGGAGATGGTCTCCCGCAAGAGAGCAGGCAGTAGGCAGGTCCACAAGACGACAGCCGCGTTGCAGCAATCAGGTGTTGAAGTGTTCACGCCGCAGAGTGAAAAGCAGGCTTCTGCTAGAGAGCAGGCTGACGTTGAGATCATAGGGTGACAACCAGGTATCAAGTATCTGGGTTGTGCAGAAGACCAAGAGCAAGAGCGTAGGACCTTAACCTTACGACCTTAAGTCTACAGCTTTAGTTTACGACCATAAGCATACGGAGATATGTCTACGAACTAACGTAAAGCTACGAGAGGACGAGAACCAAAGATTAGCGGAGTGGTAACTTGACTCGACTAATTAGGTGGCAACTAGTCCAGGAGGACCAACAGTCGTGTCGATCTGGCGGTACTCGGCTGACGGATAGGTGTGACTAGAGACAAGTCGCAGGTGGCTATAAGTTCGACAATCGTGTGTGTCCAAGCGGCTATCGGGTAGTGATAAGCTCAAGGTTGGCAATGAGCTCAAGGTTGACGATAAGACTGAGGGTCCTTTCGTATTTCGTCTTTTAGGGTTCTCTTGTGTGTCCTATTTAAAGGTTGTAACGTGTCTTGTAGAGGAGCTAAGAGTGAACACAATAGAGAATTGTGACGGCACAAGTGTGGGGGAAAGGTGTAGAATGATCACTTCGTGAGAAAGCCTATTGGTGGCACAAAGATTAAGATAGCTCCAGCACCCTATAAAGTAGGCAGTTTGCCGAACCACGTATATCATTGCATCTTCTTCCTTCTTGCACCTACAACAAAAACTGCTAGAGAGAGCTTAAGTGTTTTCGCTAGCGAGCAATCCAAGGATACATTCGTTGTAAGGACGCATATGGGTTCAGGAGCATCGGATGACCATGATGTGTTCATAAAGGAATCGTAGTCGTCTCATTTTTCGTAACAATTGGTATCAGAGCATTCAAGTCGAATGAGAGTGACATTAGAGAACATGAAACTGGTACAGGTGGAGGATTCAACTATCGGGCAGAACTAGCCGACAGTCGACTGAGCAGAGTGGCATCTAGAGGGGAGTGTCATTAGTAGCAGGTGGTTGTTTAGTGCAAACATCCGGCAGGAGAAGTAGCAATCGACTATAGGGAAGCAGCCAGATAGTTCTACCTGGAATCGCGAAGAAGTTCGTGATGATAGTGGAGAGGAAGTTCGGTGTTGACAAGTTCGACGAGAGAGATTTCAGATTCTGGAAAATGCAGATGGAGGGCAGTGTGTACTAGAAAGATCTCCATCAACCACTATCGAGAAGGAAACCAAAGAAGATGGAGCAAGAGCAATGGAGGCTTTTAGATCGAAAAGCTCTAAGGCTAATTAGGTTGTCGCTGACAAGAAATGTGTGGTTCAACATTGTCAAGTATACGACAATGATTGGAGTCATAAGGGCCCTATCCAACACTTAAGAGAAGCCGACAGCGTCCAATAAAGTTTTTCTTATGCGTAGACTCTTCAACATGAAGATGTAGGAAGGAATGTCGGCAATCGACCACGTGAATGAGTTCAACATAATACTGACTCAGTTGGATTCACTAGAGATTGTGTTCGACGACTAAGTACAGGCTTTGATCTTGTTGTCATTGCTTCCGTCGAACTGGTCAGCCATGGTGACTTCTGTGAGCAACTCTTTGGGATACGAAAAGCTTGACATGGGGCAGGTGACGGATTTGAGGCTAAACGAGGACATCCGCCAGAAGAGTAGCGAAAAGGCGTCAACATCAGCGTTCAACATGGCGCAGCCAATCCAAGGGCCAAAGATCTAGCTATCGACAGAAAGCACACGGCAGGAGCAAAAGTTGCGTCGAAATCAAGTGCTAGAACTGCGAGAAGTTCAGATACTTCTGGTTGAAGTGTTCGGAACCCAAGAGGGCAGAACCGAAAGCCACCAGTGGAGCCAAGGTGAATGTGTTGGGAGACGACGTAGGTGACACCTTGATTTGTTGTGTCAACAATCTGGTCGACACATGAGTGATGGACTCAGGTCTATCATTCCATACAACGTACAGAAAGGTGCTATTGTAGAACTACTCGGAGATGTTAGTATATAAGGTATATCTAGCCAATAATACGAGTTTGGATGTCCTCAGACGAGGTGAAGTCCGAATCCAACCGAAATAGGGACTGTGGAGACTCCAGGAGGTGAAGTACATCCCTAACTTGGCTAAGAATCTTATTTTCGTCAGCCAGCCTAACGAGTAGGGTTACCATGTTGGCTTTGGAAGTAGCAAGTAGAAGGTGACCAAGGGTATCTGTGTGATAGCAACTGGCTAGAGAATCGGTACCCTGCATCTCGCGGCAGGAGATGTGAAAAGTGTGGTGGATGAACGATTGGCAATAGCGGCAACCGCCACAAAGGTGTTCGGTCAATGGCACTACCGGTTGGGACACATGGGCAAGAAAGGACTGAAGGTGCTAGTAGCCAGCAGAAGAATTTCATAACTAAAGGAAGTCTACTTAGAGGGCTGTGAGAGCTATATCTTGGGGAAGTACAAGAGAGGTAGCTTCTCAAGTGTGGCACACGGTCCAACATTGGGTAAGGTAGATCTGGTTCACATAGACGTGTGGGAGTTGATTCTCGTCCATTCGCTAAGTGGCTCCCAGTACTATGTCACCTTCATCGATGACTGTACCCAGAAGATTTGGGTGTGCTTTCTCACACACAAGTCAGAAGTTTTCCAAGTTTTCAAGAAATGGAAGGCAGAAGTGGAAAGTCAAACAGAGAGAAAGGTGAAATGCATCAGATCAGATAACAGAGGAGAATATGACAGTAGGGAGTTCAATGACTTCTGTGAGATAGAAGGAGTTAGGAGAGTTTAGATTGTACCCGAAACCCCACAGCAAAACGAGGTTGCCGAGAGGATGAACCGGATGTTGAATGAGAGATCCTGGTGCAAGAGACTACATGCCATGTTTCCGAACTCATTCTAGGTAAAAGCCGTCAGCACGACGACTTACCTGATAAATTGAGGGCCATCAGTCCTGGTTAACCTTTGAATGCTGGAAGAGATGTGGAGTGAGAAGTAGGTTAGTCTTTCTCCCCTGCGGATTTTTGATTGTTTATCCTATTAACATGTCAATGAGGACAAGAGGGCTAAACTGGACCCAAAATCGAAAAAGTGTTACTTCATTGGGTATAGATAGGAGTATCTTGGCTATATGCTTTAGGACAACAAAGTCAAGAAGGTGGTCCATGCGAAAGACGTCATTTTAGAATAGAAGCACTTGTATAAGCACAGGAGTATAGAGATAGCTGAGCAGCAACCAAGTAGAGGAACTTGGCTGTTGGCTGCAAAAAGTGGAAACCGGTAAACCAGAGCTGGCTGCAAGCAGAAGAAGGTGAGGGCCCCTCATGAGTCTCGAACAAGCTGGAAAGGGAACTGGTAAAATATGATCGGGTTTCTAGATATCAAACCGAGCAGATCCAAGAGTCTGATGGCAGGTCTATTGAAAGCTCAGGTGCAAAATCAGCCAAGAGGCTGCTGGGTTGTGTAACTGGGCAACCGGCTGAAGAGGAGTGGCATCCAGATGAGGTGTGGGGCAAGATTATGCCAGAACCTAGAAGGTTGATGAGGGTCTCCTGACCTTCAAAAAGATATGTGTCATTTTTCAATTATCTGTTGCTTATGGATGACAGTGAGCTGGGACGTTACCCCAAGAGGGTTGAAGTGAAAGATGTAGACCAATGGAATTAGCCACGAGGAAAGAGGTGCAATCCTTACAAACATGGCAAATGACTCCATATGGCAACAAGTCGAGACTCTACAAGAGTCTCATCAGTATCCAAGGAGCGTGAAGCGTGGAGACAAGTGCTGGTAGTGGAACCCACAAGTGCTATAGGAAGCCGAGCGTTTACCTGGAAGACAGTTTCCAAGTGGGATAGTGTTGGGTCTATAGAGTGAAGAGCAGGCTTCCGCTAAAGAGTAGGCGGACGTTGGGATCACAAGGCGGTAGCTGGGTATTGGGTATCTAGGTTGGGCAGAGGACCAGGAGCATGAGCGTAGGACCTTAACCTTATGGCCTTAAGTCTGCGGTTTAAGTTTACAGTCGTAAGCATACGAAGATAAGTCTACGGACTGATGTAAAGCTACGAGAGGATGGGAGTTGAAGATCAACGGAGCGGTAGCTTGACCTGACTAGCAACCAACCCAGGAGGACCGACAGTTGGGTCAAACCAACGATAGCCGGCTAAAGGACAGACGTTGCCAGAGACAGGTTGTAGGCGGCTGCAAGTCTGATAGCCGAGTGTATACAGGCAACTGTCGGGTAGTGATAAGCTCGAGGTTGGTGATGTGCTCGAGGCTGATGATAAGATCGAGGGTCCTTTTGTATTCTATCTTTTAGGGTTCTCTTTATTTAAAGGTTGTAACATGTCTTGTAGAGGAGCTGCTGTAAGAGAGAACAAAGTGAACACAGTAGAGAACTGTGACGGTGCAATTGTAGGAGAAAAATGTACAGTGATCACTTCGTGAGAAAGCCTATTGGTAGTACGAAGATTAAGATAGCACCAACACCCCGTAGAGTAAGCAGTTTGTCGAACCACGTATATCCTTACGTTTTCTTCCTTCTTCCTTCTCCATCCTTCTTCCACCTACGACAAAAACTACGCGAGAGAACTTGAGTGCTTTCGTCGGCGAGCAATCTAAGGAGACGTGCGTTGTTAGGACGTGTACAGGTTGAGGAGCATCAGGTGACCATGATGTGGTCATGAAGGGATCGTAGTTGTCTCATTTTTCCCAATAGTTTTGTGCCTCACTTCTTTATTTAAACAGTAGTTCTATAAATCAATGTGGCTACTTAGTAAAATTGATTAATGATTGATGATTACGATCAATGTGGCTAATAAATGTAATAATATATATTTAATTGGTATTTAAAATTTTTTGATCAAGTGATAAAATACATATTTGGGTGGTTTTGTATTTTTTATTTTCAATTAATTGATTTAAGCATTATATCTATATTCAATTAGTTAATGTAATTGCAATGGAGTAAGTCCGTTGAATGAGCATTTTGGCCATGAAATGCAATGGATAAAGTTTAGCTCAACGAAGCTAGTTCGTTGAGTTAATTGTATTCTTTTATTTCAAGTTCTCTATAGTCAATTATTTTTCACATGTCGTTATAAACTATTTTGTATGCATGTGAGAAGGTCTGGAGTGTCTTTAAATGGTAGTTCTGTAACCCTCTTCTTTAATTTATCGGTAGTTCTATAAATCAATTAGTGAAATTAATTGATTGATGATTATAACTAAGGTAGCTAATAAATGTAATTATATAATTAAATTAGGAATTTAACAATTCCAATTATGTGAATTAATTATTAAAGAATGTTATAACTTCTGGTGAGATTAATTGATGAATAAGAACAAATAATGCACTCAATTTTTGGGGTCAACAAATAACTTTACAGTTTGCCATAGAGTAATGGTCATTAGTCCATGGTGAGCCATAAAGTAACATTTACTTTTACTTTATGGCTTGCCATATAACTACTACTTTCTTTTTAGATATTAACAATAATGTTAAAATGTTAAATAACTAATGTTAAAAAATTAAATCACTTATTCGAAAATCTTAGATACTTAAATTTATGACTTAATATTTAATCAAAATTCTTTTTAAATCAATATTAATTATTTAAAAATCAAAACTACCTAAATATTTCAATTGATGGTACTTTTCCCTTATTGTTAGGTAAATGCACGGAACTACCATTTTAAACTGTAGTTTCATAACTCACTTCTTCAATTTATAGTGCTTCCGCCTTATTTTAACGTTGCAGCATATTTTGCAACAAACCTCCGTTGCAAAATCACTTAGCAATTTTCTACAACGACAATAGAGTTGCTCTTGAAGCTTTATGTGAGCCTGTGTGCATTAAACATACTTAAATGATAAAAATAAGCTTTGTTATAGAATATTAACAATAAATTATTTATCAAAACAGTAAGGATAATTAATTAGAAAACATTATCCCTAACAATCTCCCATTTTTTATGATGACAAAACTTAACATATATATTAAAAGGATATATTTGACCCAACTTAGGTCGTGACCTGAACGAATTTCAATATTTCAATATATTACATTAGTTTATTTGACTAAAATAGTTACATCAGCATATATCTCACTAAAATAATTACTTCAATTTATTTGTAAATTGTAACGTAAGCTTCCTTGTCTCATATTCATCTTCAAGCATTATCTCGCCTGTTTTGTTAATGAATACATGCATTGGTACCTATTTTGCTGATGACCCATGATACATCTTTCTCTTCTTTTAGGTGTTAATTTCTTCAATCGAAGTTTTTATTCGTTGAGAATAGGTAGATCTTCCTTTGATTTTTCTTGATATCGATAGATCATTCACCACAAAAGCAGTTGATAAATCAACTATGGTGTGGTTATTTCTACTTTGATCATCTTGTATACACTATAAACTTAATTCAACAATTCTCTTCAACAAATCATCAAAAGTTGATTTCACTAGTGTGTACTGTTGTATTGAAGTGAAAGTAGTGTCCACTAATTTGAATGCATTAGACCGTAAGTCTCATCTCATGAAAGGAGTAAACCTATGACAAATACAAAAACTTGTTTTATCAGTATCAATTGTGGAAATAAAATTCTTTGAAAAATATAATAAACATACTCATCAACATGATCTGGGGGTTCGTTAATAGTGTTAGTGTGGTATCTACAGTGAAAGGTCTATCTATGCAAAATATATTTGGTTGGTAAGTAGATGATCTGTTCCTTTCATAATACACAAAATATATGATGACAAAGAAGATCTTCATTTTCAAATTTCTTTTATGAACTACATACATCAAAATTGGTTTTCATATTCAAACAACTATTCTTAGTATGTTTGCCATCATTGGATTCCAAACTTCAAAATAATATTGCTCACCAACTTTGCTCATTTTTTTATTAAGATACGTCAATCATTTTCTCATTTTATCTTGGAATACAGAAAATACATTTCTTTTATAACTTGCAGCAACCTATATTTCAATTAAGGTAGACAAGAAAAGTGACTTTGTTGTCAAAGTAATTAAGTCTTCATGTTTCTCAAATTGACGTCTTATTTTCAATGACCTATCATATTGGAAGTCAAATTCTGAAATAGGAGTCTGAGAATGTACATACCCATCAAAAAATGCATTTTGGCTCTTAAACCTTTGACTTGTGCTCATACTTATCATAAATATATTATTCATATAGCATGGAACCCAATATACAATGATCTCAGATGGTATACATGTAATTTAACCAAGAGTTATCATGCATTCTTGGATATTTAACTTTCAATAGGTCCCACTCATTTTCAAACTCTTTAGGAGTACTTACACCATATATGCATTTATTATAATCAACTTTGAAGTTCACATCAGTGTATATTTCTCGGACATGACAAATGATATTTTGGCTAATATGCCAAGAATATACCTTATAAGAATCACAGGTGAAGTACGATTTTCTTTTCATGTTAAAATAAAAAGGCTGCTTTGGGAAGTGGAATCGTAGGTAAAATGTAATTTTCTTTTTGTGTTAAAATGAAAAGTGCTACTTTGAGAAGATGAATCACATGTCTTTCACATAGATGACAAAGACGAGAGTTTTTTTTTCACACACTCTCTCCTTTTCTTGTCACTCATCTCCACCATCCATCCAATGGTCACCCACAGAAGCGACTTCTGTGGGTGGCTACAAAGCCATTTGTTGTGTACAAGAGTTGGGAAACTAATGTTATGCTAATTTGATGAATTATTAAAAATTTAAAAGATTTAAATTTAATCTTTCATTAAATTAATATATTATTAGAAAAATAACTCTAATAATATTATTAAAGAATAATTTTCCATAAGATTGTTTCAACATTTATAAAAAAAATATACCTTATAGTTAGTTAGCTGGAATGTTTCGTCACGTATTTATTAGTACTAAAATTAGGTATGACAAGTCAAAACTGTTGGTGACCGATGCACCTCCAATATGAAGACGTACAATTGTCTGTTCATTTGGATCTTTTTAAAATCGCATTTAGGTGGCGTTTCTCGGAAATTTTTGTCATTTAGGGCCTATTTGTGCTTCTAACGGAAAAGAAAATTTAGAATGTTCGTTTGTGTATCTAATGGAAAATTTTAAAAATCCACATTTTCATTTTACTTGTTTACATGTGCATAGGAAATTTAAAAAAAAATTAATATAAATTTCACTTACATGGTTAATAGTTTTAAAAAATAAGTTCAAATATTCAAAATTAAATATTCAATTGTTCAACTGTTATGGCTGAAAGTAGTTTTTGTGATATTTAATATGAAAAACAAATCTTTCATTCAATTTTTATGATTTTTTACCTCACGGAGAGTGGCTTTGACAAATATGCTTTTGCGGCATACAATTGGCTATAGTGAAGGAACAACAAAGAAGGAAAAGCAACAAAGGCGAAATAAGAAGGTGAAGGCAAACGAGTAGTGAAGGCGAAGGTAGAAGAGTGATTTCGACAATCGTAAGCATAAGATTTAACGGTCAATTGCAAATATGAATGCGATGACCTTAATATTTTCGGGATAGGTGAAAATGTCCAAAGGGAGAGGGGCCGAAAATTTTCAAAATTTTCTGAAATTTCCGCACAAACGTCTAAAAATAAGGAAAAGTTTCCTAATTTTTAGTATATACACAAACCCGCTCTTAAGTTGCTATATAAGTTAAACTTAATTATCATCACATTATTATAATAAATACTATATATTATTCTTTTACTTATTTTATTTATTATTTATTATAATTTTTTAAAAATACTAATATTATTATTTTATCGTAAATTATATAAATTTTAAAAAAAAATTATGAAACTTAACCTAATTTACTAAAATACACAGTTAAACTGAATCGCAGAAAACTACAACATCACAAAGTTAGCAATAACTCCTAACGGTCTGCTTTAATTACCGCTTTACTAAAAACGTCACGTCAGTTTGGAAACGGATATCCGCTTCCATCGCTCCGTCCACGTCACAGCCACCACTTGTAATGATGACTCTCTCTCTCTTTTTCTTTTTACGTAAAATGTATTTATTTTAAAATTATATAAGATTAAATTTATATTTTTAAAAATTACGTAATTTATAATATAAATATTTTAATATAATTTTTTAATAAATATTACATGATTGTGATGTCATAATAAAAAAAGCAACAACAAAAAGGGTCATAAATAAATAACTTATGTCTCGTCGTAACATGGCAACGAAATCCTCTTGTGATCTTTTGACAATTGAAGTTTTTTTATTATAAATTTTAGCATATCATTGTTATTATGTTAATTTTTAATATATATAATTTGTATTTTAATATTTGTTATGTAAATTTTTAAGAAACTATTCTTCCAATTTTTTCGAATTAGAATTAATAGTCGTAAATAGAAACTCAACAATTATGTATTATTATTTTCTGCTGCTAGTGCAAAATCAACGGGTGTATTAACGTGCTAGAGTTTGACAAGTTCCTTATTAATATTATAATCTTAAATTAAAAATTTTATAAATAGAATTAAATTATTTCGAACAAATAATTTCGAAAAAAGAAATGCAAAGCAATTTAAGCAAACATCATCTCAGCAAATAATAAACAACTTATTATACATGGCATGCATGACGTGAATTACAGATATTATTATTATTATTAGTGCTTCATCTCTCTCTTCTTAACCCTGACCTTCAGGCCATCCTTCATGTGCAAGATGATGGATGCCTTGGGCACGACCTGGACGCCATCGCCGACGGCGAGCTCAAACCTCGACAGCACGGCGGCGGCCACCGCCTTCATCTGCGTGAAGGCGACCTCCTTCCCCAGGCAGGTCCTCGGCCCGGAATTGAACGACATGAACTTGTACGACGGCTCGTGCCGGATCTTTCCGCTGTCCGAGATCCATCTCTCCGGTTTGAAGTCCCGGCAATCGTCACCCCACACGCCTTCCATCCTCGCCATCGCGTACAGGGACACCATGATCTTGGTCTCCGGGCCCACCTCGTGGCCCGAGGGGAGGACGTCCGGCTGCACCACGCTCTTGAGCTCGAACGGCAGCGGCGGGTACAGCCGGAGCGTCTCGCACAGGGCGGCATGGAGGTAGACGAGCGAGCCCAGGTCGTGATGATGGTCGTCCACCGTGCCGTCGACGTCGTTCTTGCAATTCGCGCGGAGTTCGTCGAGAATCTTGGATTCCACGGCGGGGTTCTTCGACAGAAGCCAGAAGAACCAAGTTAGTCCGGCGGCCGTGGTGTCTCTTCCGGCTAGCATTAGATTGACCACCATGTCACGGAGGAAGGCGTCGGATGTGGTCTCCGGCGACATTCCATTGCTCTTGCCCTCTGCAGCCTTCCCGTTCAAGTAGGAAGACAACAGATCCGGGGATGATCTCTGGTGGACCGGAGCTTGGTGGTCATCCTTCCTTGCGGAGACATGCCTGGCGATGAACTTGTCGATGGTCTCCGACGCGGCCATCATCTTTCTCTCCGGCCCTACTCGCAACCACCTCATCATCTTCCACCACCTGGTCGGCACGACGTGGCGAAAGAACAACGCCACCTCGGCGTCGTCCATGGCGTCAGCGTACGGAACGGCCGGCGTCGACCCTAGGGACAAGCACCCGGGGTCAACCGCCATGACGAGAATCGACGTGACGTCGAAGGTGAATCTCAAAAGCACATCTTGCAGATCGACGACGGCCACTCCTTCCCCGTCGGCAGCTCGTCGGAGCAATGGGACGACGCCACTCCGAACCTTTTCGTAGCTCGTCTCCAAAACGTACCTTCGGAACCTCTTGTCCGCCATGAGCCCGTGCGTCGTCCGACGCTGCGCCCTCCACGACTCCTTGTCGGCGTTGAAGATGCCGCCGCCGAGGATATCAAAGATCTCGGAGAACTCGTCGCCTTTGGGGTAGTTGGCGAAGTTGGCGTTGAAGACGTGGTTGACGTTGGCTGGATCGGAGGTGAGGAGGAGGTCCATGCGACCGAACCACGGGCCCT